>JAJJMB010010117.1:1824246-1919698 GCA_023531105.1 Papaver atlanticum | reverse complement strand
TCCGAGACTTAGCTATAAGTAGACTAGAAATCAAGACTTATAGTTTTTGCAACTAAACTTGACAAACAAGCTTGAGATAGCAACGCTTGCGAGTTCCACCGAGCAGTGCTCTAACAAAGCCGATTACATACAGAGAGTCGACGGCTTACAAAATGATTATGTTCTTCAAATGGAGGAAGAGTAGCGAGGTAGGAAAGCAACGAGAGATCCTTCCATAGACGTCTAAAGAAATTACAGCTTAATTAATCAATAACAATACTTCATCAAATGCCTTATGCCTCGCTCCATTTATACGGTCATCTATTTCCTTCTACACCTCCCTCAAAATAGTGCATGGAATAAGAAGCCAAATAGTCTTTGCTTATTCCATTTGGATTTTTGAATTTTCAAGATCCTAACGGTTGACGAACCTCTCTGCAGTAACCCAAATAACTTTGCATGCGTCTGTGAAGTGACTCCAAATGAAGTACAAAAAGTCGCAGGGAAGGATAAGATGCTGAATAGTTTATTCATCTTTGTTGCATATAATACAGATGTTAGAAGAAACCACGACATTATAGTTGCTCAAAAGCTAACCATTACACCGAAATAGAAATAAACTCACTATTAAGCTAAGAACATATAGAGAGAGACGGTAGAGAGAACTTGCACAAAATTGATAGACCTTTCAAGTTGGGGTCCATGGGAGAGCCAAGGATGGGATGTGGGATCCTTAGCTTTAAAGCTAAGATTACATATTTATATGCTTCAAAAGGCTACTCCTCAATGATCTGGTACCGTCAAGGGATACATTAGCTAAGTTACATATTATCTAGAGTATTCTTAATCTTGGGCTTGGGCTTAACGAATTTATATAATACAAGTACTTTGGGATTACGAGGACAAATGGAATATGGTATCCACAGACACCTCTACGGTGTACAATGACCCTTGTGGGAATTGAATCATGCAGTGAAGCCCACGTAAAGAACGAAACTTTGCAGGCAATTTGGGAGGCAACTTTACAAAACTTTGGAGGCAATTTGGGAGGCAACTTTACAAAACTTTGGAGGCAATTTGGGAGACAACATTTTGTTGATGAATGTGTAGTCATAATTATCATTAATTATTGTATTATAAGGCTTACCGGGTGAGAAAACCACATCGAGAGGATCAATGTTGTCTTTCAGTTGTATGTCCCTGATGTCATATTTTAAGTCTAAGCGGTCTATGCTTTCTGGAGGGTTGAGACTTCAAAGAAACACTAAAGACCAACCATTGCATATCCATAAGTCACCTACCGATGGGTTCTTTTTACAGCTAATCTTGTATTAATGATGAAATTTCTGCCTGAGTGCTTGGTTGTTGAGGAACCCATCGTCTTAAAATCTCATTGTAGCTCGGTCATTAAATTTCAGCTGAACACATAAAAGAAAATTCCTTCCTTGTTTTCAAAATAGCCATCTACATGCTTCTTCCAATGGATATGCCAGGTTCAACTGGAGTTCAAAGAACCGTTTATTCGTTAGTGTATCTCCAAAAATTTTGGCTAGAGAGACTTATTGACTGTTCTTAGACATTTGATTCTCAGACCACCTTGGATTTTTGGCTTGCATACCTTTCCCTAACTCATTTCTCCGGCTCTTGTCTGCACCCATAAAATTCTATGCATAATCTTGTTGAGCTTACTTTCGACTAAAGCAGGAAATTATAGCAACGATATAAAATATATTAGCGCACTCTCCAAAGAGAGTGATTATGCATGTCTTGGTTAATAAAGTTCTTTTCCAGGGAGCTAATTTTCATTCTTGCGACAATTGAATCCCGTAATGAAGCATTACGACTAATAGACCCAATTGGCGTACCAAAATAAGTAATAGGAAGAGGGTGATTTTGCAACCAAGTTCCACAGTTACCTCATCGACAATGTCATTTGCGCCAATGCTAGTATTGGAGATCTTCTCAAGATTAACTTTGAAGCCAGTAAAAATGCTAAATATAACCAGGATCACATACAATCTTCTAAGATCAACCTTAGAAGCATTAAGAGGAATAATGGTGTCGTCTGCGAGTTGCAAATGAAAATTAATAGTGCCTACAACCCTCACCTGAAACCCATGAAATCTGTTTCTAGCAATTGGTTCATTAATCAACTTAAAAACGTGTTTTATTTTTCTGAAAGATGTGTGTTATGACCTAAAGGTGTGCAAACACATGTTAAAGCCCGTTGTAACGGTCATGATCGTTACCTAAGATCCATGTCGTGATCCATTTCAAACTTTGCTTGGTATGTAAATCATCAGCTAGACAACTCGGCCGACGAGGCCTTAATGCTAGAAGAAAGACTTTATCCTCTTTATTTCGTACCAACTATGAGTAGTGCAACTGATTTTAGGTATACTAAATATTGGAATACAAAACAGTGGAGATAATTAGCGTAATTCAAAGGATGCAATTAAAAGACCCAAACCGCAAACATTGATCTATCGATCTCTCCCAATCGGCTTAGAGCAAGAGTTATTTGGAGTAGTAACTAATATGCAATGAATTAATTAGCCAAAAAGGACACACCTACGGAAGTATTTAGTATCCAAACCCTCCTATCTCATTCGATAAATGTAGTTGTCGAATGTATTCCCTATAAAGCAAATAAACTGTCGTTTGCTTCTAGGAGGCACTTTGAATGCTTCTCTAGTGTGTTATATTCCTACTCCACATATTAGCGAAAACACTATTTCACCTCCTCTCAATTCTATCTTGAATGTGGTTGCGTGAGTGGGCTCCTCCTGATGATAATAATGCTATAAGATCCATGTTGATGGAGCTTTCAATGTTTGTTTGTTTTTTTCTTTTGCATGTGCTGCCACCGCTAAACCACTTTTCTAGATTTGAAGGATGATGTACAGAGACATTCAGATACCTTTTCGGCTTCTCCCAATCGAAGCTGAAGCCAAAGCTTGTATTCTAGCTATCCAGTCGGGTATGCAAAAGAAGTTGGTTCATGTTATTGTGGAAGGAGTTGCGGAGTTCTTAAAAAGAACTCTTCTAAATCTCGTGGAGAATAAGACCCAATTTTTGTAGGTTAGAGAGCTCACGAAGAAAGTCGCTATAATGAGATTTTCATTTGTCAAGAAGTCTGGTGATACTACCGCTTACAACTTGGCCAGCTTCGCTAAAATCAACCAGGTGTCGTACTGGTGGTTACTATCCCTTTTTTCGTGTGTAGCTCATCTTCTTGCTGAGAGCTTCTCGTCTTAGTTTTATTCTTTGGTCTTAATGTATAACATATGCTGACATCGTATGCAAATGTTCTACACTATTTTAATTTGAGTGTATATTACCAACACAGTTTTGTTATTTGTCACCAATTCATCAGCATTGATAAGAAATAATATTCGTAATTTATCGGAGTATATTTTAGTGTAAAATATCATTGATTTCATAATGTGTATGCGTTCCAATTTTATGAGAATTTATTTGTGTCCGTGTCAGTGCAACCCAAATTTCAAGTCATCTACAGTTAATCCAAAGTTTAGAGCTCATACAATCGTACAAATCAACCGTGAATCCAAGAGGTTATTTTGTGCGACACCTAATAAGCAGGTCATTGACCTAAAAGCAATCATAGGGGTGAACGGAACTTAAATGAAATTAGGTTCCCATTTTGCATTACCTTGTGATTATTAATGATCGTAGGTGTTTGATAATTTAAAAACTGGCATCAACCATATGATAAAACGTTAAAGAAGAAGATTTCCGAACCATACTCAGATCCCACAATCCCATAATTCATTCATGACATGAATACACAAGCAAGAGGAGTTGACAAGGATAAAATGGGAAACCTGAAGTATCTTACAGGTGAGAAAGATAAGACATGAGTTTCCTCCAAGCCTCTTCATAATTTGCATGCCACAACACCAATAATAAAATACTACAGAAAAAACAGATCATCCATGATTTATACATTGAATAGGAGAATTAAGAAATATATGAGGACAAAACAAAAGGAAATTGAAAATACTAGTGTCCAAAGTTTTTTTGTTTTCAACAATTAACTGTTTCTCTCGGAGAGTAGAAGATTTGAAGATTGTATGTTAACTTATTCTGCCATTTTGGATCTTGGGTCTGTCTAAAAAGTGGTTTTGAAAGAATGGGTAAAACAGGGAAATGGATCAAGAATTTATTTACAGCAGGAAAGAAAGAAGAACTGAAGAAAGGAGATTCACCAATTTCTATTGGGTATCCTGTTTTAATTCAACCACATACAGCAAGGGATACTAGAAGAAGATGGAGCTTTAGAAGATCAACAGCTACAAGAGATTCATCAAATCCTATGGAATCAGTTGCTACAACATGTATTAAAGAAGTTCAGTCAATGATGAATTCGCAAAATGAATCAGCAGAAGAGAAAAAGCATGCCATGGCTATGGCTGCTGCTACTGATGCTGCTTTGAAAGCTGCACAAGCATCGTCCACTGAAATTCACTTAACCGTTGTTTCTACGATTGAGTCTAATTTGAGTATTACGGAGAAACAGGATAATTCAGCTCAAGAATTTGCTGCAATCAAAATTCAATCCGTTTTCCGTTCCTATCTGGTATGATTTCTTCACCCATATCCAGAATTCTGTTTATACTTGAATTCTGTATTGTAGATTGATGCAAAACCTCTGCGGTGAACACATTTCTCATTTTTGTGTTGTAATTCATTTTTAACAGGCCAGGAAAGCTTTATGTGCATTGAAAGGATTAGTAAAATTGCAAGCATTAGTAAGAGGTCACCTGGTGAGAAAACAAGCTAATGCTGCTCTGAGATGCATGCAAGCATTGGTGTCGGTACAAGCTCGGACTCGAGCTCATAGGATTTTAATGGCTCAAGAATCACAGCCCATTGCACAGAAACAATTAGTTCATAGAAAGCCTCCACACCCACATCTCCAAGAAAATCGTGTTCGTCAGACGTACAATACTGTAAGTTCAAACCCAACTATTTCAGAATTTCATTTATACCCAAATGAGAAAACTGGTCAAAATTTCATCCATCTAAATTGCTCAATAATTGATCTGATATCACCGATCTTTCTTGTGATAGGACATGGAGGAGAACATTAAGATCGTCGAAATGGATGTCGGAGAGCTCAGCAGTTCAACTCACAGGTCAAGTTATTCCAACAAACAAACTGAAATGGGAGATCCCAGATTCTCTACATATAATTCTAGCCACCAAGATCACAGTCTTCACCAAATTTCACCTTCGCAATCAGCATTAACTGATATAAGCCCAAGAACATGTTGTGGATATTTTGAGGATTATTCAATGAACTATGAACCAAATAGCCCTCAAGCCTCTGTATCCAAACTAGGAACCCCTTTAACAGACTATCAGTTTTTTCCAAGTTACATGGCTAATACCGAATCATCCAAGGCAAAAGTAAGATCACAGAGTGCTCCGAAGCAAAGGCCGGCTGATTCATACGAGAGACAGCTAAGTAACAAGCAGAAGGTACCAACGGGTGGAAGAAATGCACCTCGAGCGGTGAAAATGCAGCGTTCATCTTCGCACATGGGTTCAGCTGTTGTAGAGTACAGGAATCCTTGGTCAACTAAGCTTGATAAATCGACAGTCTCGTTGTACAGCGAGTGTGGTTCTTCCAGCACAGTCCTCACTAATTCTAATTACTGCAGATCTGTGGTAGGATATGAGGTGAGATAATATCTAAAAGTACTACTTAATTACACAATACTGTAATCAAGTAATCAAATCAATCATCAATATGCTTTTTTCTCTTTTACTATTTACCGGAATCAGCCAAATATTGATTTGTTTTTTCTTTAATTGTCGGCAGTTCCGCGGGAGTAGGCGTTGACTGCTCATTTTTCTGTGCCAGCAATCCACACGCACTCAATCAAAAGAAATGGATATAACAAATTATTCAAACTTCTAATTCAGAAGTTATCACAGCACAAATTCTTCACAAGGAGATGCTGCTAAAGCCTAGTTTTCGTATTTATTTCACGACTCCAGTATTTTTCCAAGGAAGACTTAAATCCAAACTTCCTTGTTTTGTGTTTCTGCAAATAAAAAAAAATGTTTTGCTTTAAAGATTTTGGCGACAGAAATATGTAAATGACTCGATACTGAATCCGTCAACCTTGTGTGAATGTAAATTTTAAGAAGTTATATTCTCTTTAAACTTCTGCCGAAGTTATGATATTTGCCTTTATAGGTTATTGAAACAGTACATGCAAATAATATTTCAACATCTAGCACGACTAACCTACCAATTTTAAGAAGCTATATCCTGACTAACCTACCGCCGGCATGGCCCCGTTGTACACCCCAAACAAAACCAGATTTGGGAATACTAGAATTTCAGTATATATTCCAACGGCCAGTGCCATGAAAAGTAATCAAAATAGGAAACACAACAACGATATAGGGGTGGAATGCAAAAACTCGAAGCGACACCAGAAGCTAATCCTAGGTTGTTGCAAGCGACATCCACAGTTAGACCTAAATCTAAATTTTCAACAGCGTCAAAATACAAGGCGCAAGTGTCCGGTTCATCACTGGCTATTCTTGGCTGTAGTCTCCTTGAAGCTCTTGGTCAACCAAATAGCTGTTTCCCTAGGAGATACCTTCCCAGGCCCAAATGGCTTCAATAGTACACCAAGTTCCTCAAACCTCTCCTGATGTAGCAATCGTGCACTGAACTCAAGCAACCCTTCTAGAGCCTCGGCCCTTTGTTGGTAAGATGAGGTGTCGAACCTTCGTTGCCTGAATTCAAAAGAACCACGATGTGAAGTCCCAACAGTTGGATTCCTATCGGAGCATTCACTAACGTCTTCCCAATCCAAGGGAAAGGAGCTCGGCCTAATCCCTTGCCAGACATCAGAGAAACTTGCTCTGCTAACGGCTCTGTCATGAACCTGAACTGTACATTTGTCTTTCGTGATTGACTGATCTGCACAATGCGGGGAGGTAGACGAGCCCTGTATAGATGACGAAGCTCTACGGGTTGTGAAAAGAGGGTCCTCTGATGAAGCCAATGGGAATTCTGCCATCCTATCGATCCTTGGGGCATTTACAGAGACATCCGGTGAGTTCATGCGGTGGAGGAGACTGACATTAGGTCTCATAGGTGTAGACAACGGCAGAGAAGCTCTACGAGATGGCCGAGCAGATTTATTTGCTGGAGTGCCGGATACTGGGAGCTGAGTACATGAACAGAAGTATAAATTAGGTTCCAACAAGGAAATGACGGCTTAATAATCTCTAATGGAGTTTCAATCTTCAAGATTCTTGCAGCATGTGACTTGGGACATGATATAGAATGCAGAAGAAACAGCGCCATATAGAGTTCAATAATATACTAAAATTTTAGTTTGATCTGCTTACATATTCACGGTTTGGGGCTTTTTTTGATGGCTCTGTTCGTCTCCTAGGTGTTGCAGAAGCTTTTGATGGAGTCATTCTTGGTGTCCTAACAGAATTGGAAGTCTTCCCAGTTATGACCTTATCTACACCTATCACTTCATGGCTGCTATTCACTGACAGTCCCTCTAACCTTTGGTTTACATAACCACAAAATTCCTGCATTATCTGTGTTGAACACTGAGAGTCATGATCAGCTCCATATATACTTGGATTTAGAATTCTATTGTTAGTCAATGATCTCCGTTTGTCTCTATCTGTGCAAGTAGAATCTTCTGGCTCTTGGAATCTAGTTCTCCTTGTTTGATTAGATTCGGACCAGGTTGCGGGCAATGAATTATATCTAGGATTCTCAAGTTTCAGATGTATCTTTAGAACGCAGGGCTGAAGCAGTGGGTGTGCCAGCAGATCTGCAGCCTGAGACAACGAAAAAGTATGCTTTGAAGTGAAAAGAAATGTAAAGCAGAATATAACACAAAAATGTCCTAGAGTTTGATACAATTTAAGAGGAACTGTGTTACTTCGCAAGTATGAATGTAAATCAGAATGGAATAGCAGCACAACACATACACTAGGCCTAAGCTCTGGATTTTTACGCAACATGCTTTTAATGAGTCCCCGGCTGAACATGGAAACAAGAAAGCAGATTAGCACCAATGAAATATACCAAGTTGAAATTAACTTGACAGTTAACTACTTTAGGAAATGTTAGTGTTTTCATGTAATTGTCTTAAAATTGCATTTCATAACCGGAGCAATATATATGCATTGGTAGGGTTGTGGGGTAACAATGAAGATAATTGCAGGAATATCCTCAATGTTACAAATGTAATGATCGATGTACAACCTGGCACGAACCCGACGAGCATATAAAGGAATTGAATGCTGAAATTATAGTTATAGACGTGAACTTACAGTGCACCAGAATACATGGTTGGAAGAGGTGCCACAATAGACTTGTTTATTTTGTTGATGAGAGCTTGCATATCCTGATCAGAAGGCAAAAGATTCATGAAAAAGTACACTATGTTCTTGAAACGCAAAAGACAAAAGTCTATGATGTATCTCTTTATGCACTCCAAAGGTAGTTTTAGCTATTTGACAAATTTGCACAGAATAGGAAGTTGAGACACCAACTAACGAAACAAGGAACTATGCATGCGAAACTCTAGTTAGTTTTCCTACTAGTTAGTCTTCTCGGAGTAATAATGGACTGAAGTTCTAGTGCTATGGAAAAGCATCAATTAACAAAGAAGCACTGTTTGCTTTCGTTTTATCTTGTTTTCTTTTTGTCTAGGGCGGTTCAAGCCTCTTGTACCCTCTCCTTTTTTGATCAATAAATTTATTCTTTGCGAATCAAAGAAGAAAAAAAGTTGTGCAGCACTGAATTTCTATTGCTATAAAATAACATCATTTAATAAAACAGTGACTGAAATAATCACGCAGGGGATATTTCAATAAAGGGCCTTGGAAGATGGCAACTTACAAAAGCTTTAAAAGCAGTCTTATGAGCAGCCATTTCATATATGCAGCATCCTGGAGATAAACATGGTCGGAAAATATAAACTTAATTTTGAGAACTTGTAACAGTTTGATAATGCCATAAAGGATAAACAACTCTTTAAATTGTTTACCTAACGACCAAATATCTGACTTTGAACCGTAAGGAATATCAGCAAGAAGCTCAGGGCACATATAGCTGGGAGTTCCCACGACCTGCATTGTGAGCCAAATGGCCTTCATTGTTAACAAGCAAGCAAAAGACTGCACTTAAACTAATCAAGAAAACTTTTAGCAGTGCCGCGTTACTCACGGAAGAGGCTAGGTCATCAGAAGTCAACATTTTGGCCAATCCAAAATCACCTGTAGTCCAACGGATTAATTAAGTCGGACATTCAGGAGGAAAATCATTGCAGTAGGTGGATAGAATTTATTTATAGTCATCCACGAAGACTTAAACAGTTAGAAAGTAGGATCACTTACCTAGACGTATGTCCTGATCCTTCGTCAAGAATATATTCGAGCACTGAGACATTTTGCCAAAGCAGTATCAGTAAAGACAATTTAAGAGTATCCCAAGCCAATATATAACAACTTAATATATGAATCAGTATGCACAGTATGAGAGCTGCCACTGACCTTGACATCACGATGAAGAACATGATTTCTGTGCAAGTAATCCAGAGCCATTAGGAGTTGCACAAGCCACTTACAAAGTTTCTGTACACAATATGAACTAACAAACGTGAGGACTGAGAACCTTGCAATTGCAGATATTCCATAATAGCTCATGTAGAGGAAAAGTAATGCACCTCTTCAGAAAAGTGAACACCATTAGCTCTTTTTATAGCTTCACCCCTGCATAATCAAAGGACGTAGTGCCGATGTTTAACAGGAGCAGATGAATCATGGAGAAATCATGCTGAGGCCTGTTGATTCACACAATATATTACAATTTTACTTGAACAAGAAGAGCAACTTACATGTCTCCACCCTCACAATAACCAATGATGATACACACGTAGCAACCCTGCTAATAATGTGTTAAAATTTCCAAGTAAGAAATCCAACCAATCTAAGCCAATGTGGTAAAAGGATAATCAATTTTCTACCGAAAAACTGACCTTCTCTACCCAGGAGTCTTTGTACTCCACAATAAATGGGTTCCGTACTTTGGAAATAAGATCCATCTATACAGATTAAGAGAAAAAGGAAATCAGATTGGTAAAGGCCTAAAATATGGCATTAAGATACCACTTATATGGAAATGTAAAATGTTCTGGAATGTTCCCAAGAAACAAATTCTTTGCTGACACTTCAAAATCATATTATGTACTCGGTGTCCACCATGAAAAGAGCTCCTCTAATGTAATAGGCAAACTGGAATAACTTGATTAACTAACTACTTATACGCTTGACCAAAATCTGCACCAAAAACACACACATTTGGTTTAAACAGAAGTATAAGACCCACCTCCTGGTGTGCGGACCTCCGGCATCTGTCTGTCTGTCGGGCAAGACGAATCTTCTTCAAAACGTACCTTTAAAAGGCAGAATTATGATGTAAATGTCAGATAAACGTCCAAAACTACATATGCAATAGCTAGGACAGTAACACATCAATTAAACTTTAAGGATAGTCCTTACTTCTTCTTTTCATGCTTATGCCTCACAAGAAGTGCAGAACCAAAAGCCCCTTTTCCAATCTGTTCCAGCACTTCATATTGCTCCATTATAACAAACTCCTGCAGTATCTCCCTCTGCAGTTTCATCAAAAAGTACTCGAAATCATCAACATAAACATGAAAATTTAGCTCAAAGTAGTCTAAAGAATACCAAAAGACCAAACAAATTTACAACAACGAAAACACACAAAATATCAAGAACTATCAAGAGTTCTATAAAATCACAAAAGCATTGAGTGAATCTATGGTAAAATTTGAGTCTAACAAAAATATCATAAATCCTACGCTATAGCCGCTCGCCATTGAAAAATAGCATTTTGTATACAATGCATGGCTACTTCCAGGCAATGAGTGAGTAATTCTTTCATCCCCAAATCTTTTGAGGATCTACAAGAACACGGAAATTGCAACACTAAGAAATGAATCTCAATTTCCTAAAATCGAACCACATCATTCCCCTTGAAAAACCTTACTACAGTATTATCACTAACCATCAGCCACATTGTGTCTAATTCCTCTTTCACTAGAGAACAATACTAAACTAATCCCTAACCCACTCAAAACTAGGAAAACCTAAGCAGTTCCAGAAACACTTACATCGAACTAAAAAGTTAGAACTATCTGAGAGGTTTTCAACAACATAGTAACACACATTGTGTAAGTAAAACCTACAAGATCAGAAAATTAAACAAAAATGAGCACAAATTTTACCTAAAATCAAGTCGGTGACACTAAAATCAGTGAATCGCATCAGAATAAACAGCTCAACAAGATCAAATTCCCGTAAACAAGTAGAATGTGAGCTTTGAGAAAAAGAAAAGAAGAGGAAGGAAGAGAATGGGAGAGGAGAAACTTAGTTCAAACTACAGTTTATGAGAGAAAAACCAGATAGAATAAAAAAATACCTACCCCATATTCATTTCAGTAATTTAAAAAAAAAACAATAATAATAATAATAAACAAAGAGAGAGAGAGAGAAGAAGAAGTAAAAGAACATACCAATAAAATCGATCACTGAAATGGTCTGAGAAAACAGATTTAAAATAATAGTAATAAGCTCACACATTTACAGAGACAATCTCTTTTTCTTTGAAGAACTTTGACAGAGTTCACAGAGAAGAGAAGGCGAGGAGGAGAGTAGAAGGCGAAGAGCGGCAAAAGGATTAGAAATGGAAATGGAAAGGTGATTTGTTGAAAAATTCAAAGTTTAGAGAAGAAAATGTGAGAGAAAACTTCGGAGAGATAGAAAGTGAAAGAAAAAGTAAGAGAAAGAGAGAAATGGATTTTAGTGGTTTTTGATTTTGTTGGTTTGCTTTTATGGGGATTCTCTTCTTCTATCTCTCTTACTCAGGACTAGTAACGCAGAAAGCCGAGGAGAAATGAAATGACTCATGAGTCATGAGAGAGTGGGAGGGTAATAAAGTGAATTTGGAAGTTTATGTATGGTGTTTGATGGAAGACCGACCAAAAGTTAATAAAAAACTTGTGAAAACTAAGAAAAAGTGAAGTAGAAATGCCCAATAAACACAATGTACCCCACCGAACTGTAGACCACTGTAGAGTGGTGACCACTTCGTTGAGTACGACTACTTGTCACGAGACAAAGTAATCCCCATAAACCGCAAAATTCTACGTGAGGCTTTCTCTTGATTTATTTTTATTTTTCATAAAAGTGGCGAACCTCGATTGATACATTCATAATGCCGATTATGGAAATCGGAAACCTTACAGCAGTTTTTCAGTACCATCGTACAATCTTTTAGGTTATTGTATCTTCCCCAATTCTTGACTAACAATTCAATTCCTACAAACATAAAAACTTTTTCAGAAAACCTTTTCTCTCCCTCTTTCATAAGAAAAAGAAAGGGTCAAACGTCATCAAAGGGCCAAACAAATTTTGGTTTAAAATCAGTATGTATCACTGCACAAAGCAGTGATTGGATCAGATCCAACCCAGTGTTTGCAAGAACATGTAAATAACATGAACTGAAGTTTTTAAAGTAAAATTGCCTAATGCAATTAGGGTAACAGAGTCTCAAGTAATAGTAGCAGTAACAGTGTCTAAAGTAACATTGGTTATCTGAATCGGTCTTTAGTGGTCTGAATCGGAACGAATTGGGCTGAATCAGCTTAGAAGATTTGTTAACAGTTGCAGTAGTAGAAGATGAACTTGATGATAATGAATACCTAATTGTTGTTGTCTTCGTTTCCGTATCTTGAGTTGTTGTTGTCAAAGCTACAAAAAAGATCACAAGATCTAGATGTGGAAAACTTAAATCTAGCAATAAAACCCTAAAACTAGTATTGAATACATACACAACTAAAAATAGCACCATTAGAGCTACTGATAAGCCATAACAGAAGGCAAAACAGAAATAGATCTGCTCAGGGAAGTCAGAGATGGAACAACACTCACTAATAATAACCAAACATCACCCATATCTTTGAAAATCTCATATCTTCCTTGACAAGGTGAAGATGATGTTGTTACTAAAACTGTTGATGTTGCTTCGTCAAATTCATAGATTAGAACTGCAGAGGTTGAGGACATGCTTTGATTTCTTTTTAGATTACAACCCATACCTTCACAATCAGTTACCAACCCAAGATGCAAAAGCTAAGAAAACAACCAAAACAGTACCAAAATTAAAAACTAAATCTGTGACTAAAACCTAAATAAAACAGGACAGTTGATTCAAACTTGGAGAAAGGGAGCTTTGGTGTTGATTGATCTGCTAGATCGGCCACAAAGGAGCGGATCTGAGCAGGGAGGCGCTCAGTCAGGGAGGGTTTTCGTTTCTTCTTATTTTTTCTAGAGAGAGAGGAGAGGGTGTCAATAATCAATGGCTTTCTCTTGATTCAAGATATAATTAAGTTAGCCTCATATGATTTACCGTTAAATGCAGCGCAGAAGATTAGAGCCATTAGATTTTAAAGTCTAAGGAAAATATGATGATTAGTAATAGTGGCACTCAATGATTTTGTCAGAAATAACATAACAATTAGGCCAAGCACTGTGGGAGAGGGCATCCCTTCCCTATCCCTCAAATGTAGGGAAGGGATATTGCTCAAAAGGCACACTATGGTTTGTTTTCACATCCCTTCCCTAAGTTTCCGTTTTGTTTTTTTTCCAAATTTTATTTCTACGGGTTTAGATAAATATTTATTATAGGTAAAAAAATATTGAAGAGAAAAAAATGGAGATATAATTGGAAATAAAGAGTTTTAGTGGAAATAAAAGAGTAAAAATAAAAATTCTCAACTGAGTATCCGTGTAAAATCAAAAATAGGTTGGCGGATCAGATCTGATCCACTTTGCCAAGTAGGGAAGGGATATCCCTACTCAAGTAGGGATATGAGAGACCATAGTGGTTGGCAAATCGGATTTTTCCTTACATATGAGGGATAGGGTAGAGAAATGAGGCACCAAGGTGCTTGGCCTTAGATTTCAACTTCTAAAAGTTTGAAGTTAGTAATGGAAGGTGGGAGATTACTCTTATTTCAAGTTCGAAGCCTGGTTAGCAATTCGTAGTTCGGGATATGTACGGAATGTCAAACATATGGGTATTATTCGGATCGCAAAGGTTAAGTTCAGTCAAAATTCCGGTCAACAGTTTTTGATCCGGTAGTAGTTCGGAATGGGATACGTACATGTATAATTCGTTTTAGAGATATAAATTCGGCCTATATATAATAAATTAAAAGGTATTTATAATCCTAAAACACTATTTGTATACATGGTTGAGTAATATTGAGGAAAAATAACATTTTAACGAGGATCATGTTAACTTGTGCATGAAGTTAAGAAGGGTATAAGTGGGATTTTTATTTTTGAATTCACAACTTTTGCATTGATTAAAGATATATTTCGTCAAAATCTTTTTTACTTTTGAAATAAAGCTCAATTTCCATACATACCCATAAGAACAGAGTTTTATCCTTTTATTTCTTATTTTTTATTTTATCTTCCTCTCCATCCCGTCACTTCCTCTTCCATGTATTCTCTGTTCTCGGTAACTCAGTTCTTCATTATTGGAAAAAAAAAAACTAAAACATAGATATATGAGATTTGGGTTTGATAAACTAAATAAGCAATTGGTTTTTCTTCGTCATAATTAAACTCTGAAAATTAAAATTAGGGTTTGATAATTGGATTGGGTTTTCTTAATTAGTAATTAGATCTCTGAAAATAAAAATTGGGATTATGTTTCGGCAATCCTGGCTTGTAACTGATCTTTTTATTATTTGTTATTTATAGGTATTGTGATCAAGATTTTGGATAGACTAATTGAACCCAATATCTTTTGATCATGTGACCTTTCACGATTTCATTAATCGTCGGAAATTATGTGAATCCATAAATTATTTGTCAGAACTATAAGATTTTATGTTGGGTGGAAAACAGAGAAGATGATTTCAAGAAAAGAATGAAAAGATCAATTTAATCTCGGTTAAACTAATCACTTTCACCACCACCGTTTCTGATCCAGTGAAAGCATAAGTTAACTTTCCTGAACATAAAGTACTTGGATTCACTTTTTCTTTTTTTTTAACTCTCTATATGCTATCCACTCTTTGTCTTCTTAAATTTTTTTCACGTCAAATTTACCTCCGACTTGATAGTTTAAAACAATGAAGGAAGAAAGCCGGTAGAGCCGTAGAGAAAAACAAGGAAAACGAAGTGTGATAAATTAATTAGAGAGTAACAATGGAAAAACCAATTTCACTAATACCAGAGGCTGTTAGTATTATTTCATGGGTCCTGTTAACTTGTATACCCGTATACAAGTTAACAAGGGTATAACTGTCTTTTATCTACGTTGGAAATTGAAATCTGTTGGTTAATTAATAGCTAACTTAAATTTGAGGAAATTTTTCTATAATTGAGATTACTTTCCACTAATAACCTTAGATTTTATTAACGGAGAAAATAAAGGAAACATATAATCACGATTCACGATCTTCCTATCTTATTTTTCTTCCTTCCTTTTCTATCTTCTTCTCCATTTTTATTACACTGTAAACCCTTATCATACTATTTCAAAATAGTTTGATCATTTCATAGAAGCTTCAAAACTCCACAGATACACAATTTTATTTTTCCCTATTATTCACAATTTTAATTTCCTCAATAAAGATGATCTACAGTGAACATAATAAAGGTGAAAGAAGCAAATCATGGGACGTTAATGGAAGATGAAGAATATATGCAGTTAGTGTTGGGAAAATTGGCAACCCGAGCGCAGCGGAAATCAGGATCACAAAGGGAAATTGGTGATTTGAATCAAACATGGGAGAAATAATAAGAAAGAGACATAAGATAAAGAAGCAAACAACCACAACACAAGATATACGTGGTTCACCTTTACAGGCTACATCCACAGCCAACACCACCAGAAAAACTTCATTAAAATCAAAGACCATTACATGCTCTTTCCACAACCCAAGATAAGACCCGAAGAGTTAACAAGACATACCCGAAAACACCATTGAAGAAACCATAGAAATCAATTTTCTAACCATTCCTCAAACCAGCCTCATGTCTTCTCTTCTACACCTTCTTCATAGTTGCTAGTAACAGAGGAGAAACATGTAAACACTAGAAACTTGGTTTAGGGAAAAGCCCCAAACCCTAAACACTAGAATACCAAAATCCTCTCTCTAAAAGTTTTTCTCCCACACCGATATTGACCTTCACGGTAGCACTCGACCCTCCCTAACAAAGAGACCAAAATCCTAAGCACAAGGATTTGTCACTCTTCTAGGTTGGATGTCTAGAAACCTACAATTCTAGTCATATATATAGAGAACACAAACTTGGCCACCAAGTATTAGTCTCTAGTTAGGAAACTAAACTCTTTCCTAAATTCTATCAAACCTAGATTAGGAAATCCACCTTAACGTGGAAACGTTCTTAGAATAGGAAACCCGTTGTTTTCCTAACAGTTAGTAATTCATTACTTTTCTTAGAGTTTTTTCTATGATATATATATGTATCGTTTTTGAACATAATTGATCTAAGTGGTTGGATTTGAAATTAGTTAACAAACCATGGCTGAATTTGTTTTGGTGGTGAAGGTTAAGGTGAAATTCTGATTCTACAAAAACTGATTTGACTTTTATCGTTTAATTTTTAATGGCAGTTCCATTGTAACTGTGACATGAGAAGAAAGGAAGAAATAGGCTTAAAGAACCTCGTTTAATGGGGGCCCAAAACACAATTAGGGGCCCTGACCAATTTATACCCACACTATAAATTATTGGGGGTTACCAAAATTCAGTGAAATGTCTATTTTTCCCTTCCCTAATAATAAAAACAAAAAACCTATTAATCCTTAACCCTAAGCTCCAATTCATTTTCATTTCTATACCCAAAAAAAAAAACAGTTCTATTTTCTTTCTCGCCTCTCCATCACGACTCCATTAATGACTCCAAGATTTTTTTTTCTTCACCCGATTAGAATTTCTTTTTTCTTCATCCAATTAGAAAGTAAGTGAACTAAAACTTACTCATCTACTTCCTATTTGCGTTTAATTTGAAGTTTTGTTTGTAAAATTCGGTTTCTAACTGAAAAATAACAGTTACAGAATAAGGGTCGTCAACCTCGATAGTTATATACCCTAACGATTTTTCATCTGCATATTACTTGTATGAAAAATCGTTGATGTCTAAGGTGTAGGAGATAACGACCCTTTTTCTGGGTTTTAAGATTTCTTTCCCTAGAATAGAGTCATCAATGTATTATAGAACCAATTGACGATCCTACTCCGACGACCCTTTTTTATACACTAACGACTCTATATGAACAAAAACTACCTCTCTTTCTAAAAAAATGGAAGGATCGTTATCTTAATTCAGTAGAATCGTCATTGTGTATTTAAGAATCGTCATTTCATATGACTACATATATTACGACCCTAAGTGTTATATTTTACAGAGAGTTTTGGTTTTAGAGTCGTTCTTGTGTAAACAAAACAACATAACGACTCTAAGTGACCTAGCTAAAAAGGGTCGTTAATATTTATCACACTACCCTAACGATTTTTCATAACCTGGAAAAGTTGCAGGTTTGAGTCGTCATTGGTAGGGTCAATAAAGTGACGACATTAGAGAGTCGTTTGGGTATACACCCCCCGACTATGACGATCCTTACACTGAGTTGTTCCATAGTGTGGATGATTCGACCACTTGGAGCAACAGACAGACAAATCGAAGGGTATAAGATGTTTACCTGATTATTTTGAGCTTCGGGTTCCTCATTTTGAGGGTTGGTTCCTTCATTTTGAGCAATGGGATCTTCATTTGCACCATTATTCATGGCTTCCTCTACTAACATGTCTCCATCATACATCCAATCCAAATGGGAATGCAAGATAATCTCACCATCAACACAATCATGTTTGTTATTTGAAGCTTCACCAACATCATTTCCTCCAATAGAATCACTCATTTCAAATAACCCTAACTTTTCCCACAAAAACTCAACTTCTCCTTCTCCACAACACAAAAACATAATTTTTCTTTTATCAAAAATTTATCCCTAAATCTGATTTTAATCTAACTAAACTAATTAACAACTTAATTAACACTAATGATTTAGGGGTAGTTTAGGCATTTAAAAAATATTGGGATAAGAGATAACCATCAATTGCTATTTCATGACCCTTTTTATCCTGTAGTGTGAGGCCCCTAATTGTTTTTTGGGGCCCCCAATTAAACTAGGTTAAAGAAAGGCTGAAATATCTCAACTAAAGACCTCAATTCCCTACCCGTAAAGATCTTATGTAATAGGTAGGGTTTTCCGAAAAAATAAGTATAGAAAAGTTTGAGTTCAAGGGTAATTATGGAATAATATAGCATTGATCATAATTAACCCCTTAAATACGTGAATTTATGTTTCCAAAACAAATTGTTGTATAATCGATAAATTAGGAAACAAATAATTAATGCTTATCTTATATACGGGTATATAAGTTAACGGTTCCTTTATTTCATTAATCGACTTCTGAATTTAATGCAAAATATAATTAAATAATAGGGCTTAATTTGTGCATGAGTGCACAAGTTAACAAAACCCTTTTAACATTAGAGCACTTCGTATGGACTCAACAAATCCTTGTTTTGTTGATTTTGATCCCACTATGGACTCAACAAACATACAAAACGGATGGACAAACCAACAAATTTGTTGGTTTGTTGAGTAAGATGGAACATCAAGCGCGCGCGATGGAAGACCGGGCGAGCGTGGCTCAAACGCTGGCATTGAAAGGAAAACCTGGCGTTGGAAGAAAAAACGCTGGCGTTGGAAGAAAAAACGCTGGCGTTGGAAGAAAGATCGCCCCTTGGTTTTCTCTCTCCAAAACTCATTTTTTATATTTAGGTTTTATTTTTTATTATTTGTTTTATTAGTTAAATAATCAGTGGGACCCAACTCTTATTAGTTTATATTAATAAAATCTCTAGTGGGACCCAACTCTTATTAGTTTATATTAATAAAATCACTAGTGGGACCCTAAAATATCAGATTTATTCATTTTGGCTTGGTTTCCCATAGTGGAAAATGCAGTTTGTTCATCCACGTGGCTCAACAAAATAATAAGTTTGTTGATTGCCATAGGAATTGCCCTTAAGGTGTAAAAGAATTCTATGGTTTAAAGGCATTATATTATGCTTACATGACAGGAGTGCTTGGTGTGTCACGCAACGGCTGGGATATATTCATTTTTCCAACTGGTGGCTTGGATCTTTCCTCACCCTCTCAGTTTCATCAAGCTTATAGACATCCAACGGTTGTAGTTGGTGATAGGATTTTTCGGGCGTTTCACTTCTCCCACAGTGAGACTGTGGGAGTCCCACTTCACTGCATTCATTTCCCCTCTTCAATTTATTAAGCCAGCTTTATTGTGAAAACGCAGAAAAGGGATCGAATGGATTTTCTAATGTTACAACTTGCAATCGTGGATTTGAGATATTCCCCACTTCCATCTTCTCAACAATTATTCTTAAACCTGACATTATGTTAGGATCCGACACCAAACCAGAGGGATCCTAATACTAAAGATAGATAAATTGATCCGTTGATTGGAGATCAGCCACTTTAATCCTTTTAATTGGGGATTAGCCACCAAATAAGCATAACACTTAATATCGATTGTATTGATTTCATAATAAACCCTAGGACAATCTATAAATATATAGATGACATCTATATTATAAGGGACAATGGTGTTTTTCTACATCGACGTCTCTCTACAGTTTGGATACATAAAGAACGGTTGAGATTGCCCCAGTAATATGTGTTAAACCCTCAACGGTTTTACGTGTTGAACGGAGCTCTACATTTTGGGTAGATAAAAGACGGCCAAGATCGAACCAGATATTTTAACACCCAACTTTCGCTCGACCTAACTCTTTCCATGTCTTATTCTTCTCATTCAACTCCATGCGTTTCAAACTGTTTCCGATGATCTCACTCATAAATGTGAGGCCTGAGGGCAATTCCTATGGCAATGGCCAAATTCAAACTTTTGTTGAGCCAGGTGGATGGCCAAACTGGTTTTTCCACTATGGTAAAGCATTGGGCGGTAGATCATTAAGCGCCAGATTTTAAGAAACACGCTAGCGTTCGAAGAAAAATCGTCGGCATTGGAAATACAAGCACTGGCGCTCGACGCATAAACGCAGCGCTTGATTGTCGAACGCTGGCGTTTTTTCTACAAACACCAACTGGTAGTTTTTTTAAAATTAAAAATTCATTTTTTACCTCTATAAATTAACATCATTTTCAAACAATTCACTCACACCAAAATTCACTTCTCTTGAATTTTCTCTTCTAAAATCTATTTCAATTTTTTAGTTTGTTGTTGGTGAAATGGCTGAAAAGGCGATCACACTTTTTTTGCGATGCAAAACTTGAAGCTGTTGTTTCTAAGATACCTGGGAGTTTTAAAAAGATACAAAATTGTAAGAGGGAAGTGCAAGTTTTTGAAGTTTCTCCAAGAAAATGTTCCGCTAAAAGGCAAAGAAGAGCTCCAGTTTTGAAAGTTAACAACAAAAAATTCAAAAACCAAGGCGAAACTGTCAAAGAGCGCGTTGAATGGAAGATACGTCAAATGAAGATAAACAGGAGGCCAAAACTTGTACTTGATTTTTATTGAAGTTGTTTAGTACTTTTTATTACTGTCTAAGTTTATATCTTGTAAAATAATTGGCAGTAATATCAATGAATGAAAATATTTAGATTTTAAAATAGATTCCACTTAAGATTAAGCAAAATTTATTACAATTTAAACTTGCAAATAACATCAAACTACATTTTAATAAGCCACAACAAAACCATCAAACTACATCAAATCCAGCGACATTCTCTTTGTAGAGTTCATAACATTCAAAATGCTTAAACTCTCTTCCGCTTTCTTCAGTAAACTTGGTCTGAGCGATGGTTTTCAGTAAAACAGATAAACAACAAGTTCAGATATTTATGATGCAGTTGATCAGTAAGGACAAAGGTAAGATACTCACCAGTTCTTCGTTGGATAATCCAGAATAGCTACGGTGAACCATCCACAAAACTTCCGTATAATGTTTGACTTCCTTAGTGATGAATGCAATTCTTAGTTCTAGGATCTTATTATTTCTTATGGTTTCGTTCCGCGATGCTACAAAATGTCCCAATACTCTTTCCCAGAAATAGTCACTGTTCATTGGTCTCATCAAACAATGTAACCAACATTGAACAAGAGTAACATCTTCTTCCATTGTAAAGACCGGGAGCGCTATTCAAGTGCAGTACAAATGTGCTTGAGATGGACCATCTTTTAGAATTCTAAAACACGCTTCGTAACGAAAAGGTTTGCCGTGAGCTTCCTCCCAATTATAAAGAGCTGTTTGGATCACTTCATCTTCAGTTACACCGATGAACTTTTCTCGATCAATTTCCATTATAAGAGCAAGAAATGGCCGGACTACAAGATCAATCGACGAGCATCTCAGTTTCCTGGGTTTCCCGTCAGTGAGACGAACATTGAAAAAACATTCTCCCAAAAATAAGCATCTTGAAAGCCCATACCAGTGATTACCCTATGAAAAAAATATTCTTTGCATATAGTTATATCCTCTTCTTCAGTAAACTTGGGACCATGATTTCTAACAGACATTTCTGGAGAGTGAGAGGGATTAAGAGTTTAAGAAAAAAAGAAGAAGAAGAAGAAGTGATTTTGGATATAGGAAGAATGAAATTTATAGGTCGAGAAATAAAATCGATCCGTTGGAAATTTAGCCATTGGCGTTTGTAGTATAACCGCGTGGCTTTCCTTTAAGCACCCGTTTGAATTACAATTGGCATCTGTAGTAAAACCGTGCGATTTTACTAAAACCGCCCGTTTGAATTACCAATGCGTATTCTTTTGTTATAAATACAACACTAGGGGTGGCCTCTCAACCAACCCAACAGATTTCTTTCTCTCAACATCCGCCATGTTTTCTAAAGGCAACCTGAAGCAAATATTATGCGTCGAAGCAAAAGAGGTTTGTCCATTATGTTTCATGGATAACCACAGTCTTATGCAATGCCCTTGGATGTATTCAAAGCGTCCTCAGGAAGGTTGTTCGCGCATCAGAATGGTGATTGAATCACAACCGGAAAAGATCAGGTATTTGCAATGTCAAGATCCCAACTGTCCAGAGGAACCACATATGCTAGATGATGCTATGAAGATTAAAAAAGAAGAAGAAGAAAAGATTGCAACACTCTGCAGAAACTTCAAACTTAAAGCCAAATTGAAGAAGGAGTTATTACACTGCAAGCATTGTGGATATGGAGATCACGAATACAAACATTGTCCACAGAGAATCAGTGGATGCTCAAAGCCCGATTGCAAGACTTTTATGCATTTGCGGACTTCTTATGAAGAAGACACATATGGAAGGCATTTCTGGGAATGTCATAAGTGTTTTTTGGTGGGGTGGGCTGATTGAAGTTGAAGGACGAATCGATTCACTATGGTATTATGTTATTTAGTTTGTTGTTTATTTTGTGTTATTACGATTATCTAAAACCAAACATGTGGATGTCTTCACATTTGCACCATCTATATCATAAGTAATTTAAAATTTTCCTCGATTAAACATTGCACCATCAATCTCATAAATAAAAACATACTGCATTGAACAACCACATCATACATGAGAATAAAAGAAATACATTAGATTAAAACAACTACTACATAGGCGTCAATTCTCGGCGGGTGGTGGAATTCCTAGGGCGATGTAGGGATCGTATTTGATGAGCACCCTAAAAATGTTGAAAAAAGCATGGAAGTCGAAAGGACGACCGCGGTGAGATGATGGCCACATCGCTAGATTTCTGGGTTCCACTTCATGTTCGGCTTCACCGTTGAGCTTATTTTTGTGATTCTCCATTAGTTGAGCGACGAATTCCAATACATTACAACTAATTACACTAAAACGATGCGCCAATCCGTAACAATCGCGCCCATGAATGTTCATCGTTTCAGCGGCGAACATTTCATGAACTTTCTCCCAGAACGTCGATTGGGATACATTCCTACCGATATCGACAACATCTTGTGTGTGAAAAACGTAGGTTCTGCAAATAGCTAAATCCTCTTGTTGAGTGTATCTAACACCACAAACTCTGGGAGGCATTTTTGTAGATGATTTGAGAGTGAAGAATGTGTGAATTTGGAGTTGAAATGAGGAGTATTTATAGAACTCAAAAATTATAGCCGTTAGATCACAAGAGTTTTCAGCCGTCCAGATTCAGCCGTTGGCGCTTCTATGAAAAACGTGGCGCTTTTAGGAAAGACGTTGGCGCTTTAATCAAGAACGCGCGTTGGAAAGACAAGCGCATGCGTTTTTGGCTCAAACGCCAGCGCTAGTGCCAAGATCGCCCGACCTCTCATCAAGCGCACGCTACATCTTTTAACTCAATGAACAAACCAACAAATTTGTTGGTTTGAACATCCATTTTTCATGTTTGTTGAGTCCATAGTGGGAGCAAAATAAAGGAATGCTATGAGGCGTTACACTTCTGAAACCAATGTAAAACTAAATCTCTGAATCGAAAAACATAGACAAGGATGATTCAATTGGATTTTTCATATTGAATCTCTGGTAGATGCATTCTCTTCGTCTAAATAAGATTTCTTTCTACTTAGTCTATTTCATCTACTTCTTTTGGTGACTGGATTAGAGTTTGTTTTAACCATCTTATTTCATTTCGTTGTTCAAAATTTAGGTTGATGGATTTGGTGGAAGTTACGCTCAGAATCATTCCCGCGGTAACAGGTTCTTTAGGGTTTGGATTTTCTTATGATTACATGTTGCCTCTATTTTCATTCTGATCTGGAATTTTGTCAGCTTTTGCTCAATGAGTGACGATTTTGTCTGCTTTTAAATTGGGGAAGCAATTGTTGTAGCTACAATACATCCGGCGTTGTAACTCATTCAATAAAACAACAATAATAACTTAAAAGCAATCGGAATTGTCACGGTCATTAGGTAAAAGATTGATTTAGAAGTAAATTTACTATCTCTTCTTTCAAGTTCAAGTTCAATTTCATTTCATATTGAATCTTTGACTAATTTAGTTTTTTTTTTTTTCTTCTTCTTTTGGTTGCCAAATATCTTCAGCTTTCCCAGTTCCCCATTTTGCCTACTCTGCCAATCCAAATGGTAAGATTTTCAGCTTAAACCCAAGTCTTAGATGTTGAGATTATTGAGAAAGCATTAAACATGGTTATTTATAGTTAGTGCAATGTTCAGGAACACGAATCCTTCTTAAGGTGGCCAAGAATCGTCATTGTTATTGTAAAAAGACATGGGAATACAGATTGTAATAATAATGAAGGAAGATATTACTCATTCATCGTTATCAGTAGTAGCAATTATGTGATTTTACACAAGAAGATATTCGAATAAAAACAGTGAGTATTTTGAGCTCATTGTCAAACTTGCATATAATTTTGTCAAAGTGTTTGGTAATCTGCTATCTGCTAGATTTTCAGTTCACATCAAAGATGCAACTGATGGTCAGTCATCTCTTATATCCATTTCATGCGCAAAAGACTTGCAGCAAACAATACAACGAATAACAGTGACCATTACGTGAACCAAGATGGCTGAAGGTGAAGCAATGCAGGTAATTGAATAGCATTGCTATGTCTGGGGATTTATGCAATTTTTTTTTTAGGTGTACAAATAAGGTTTTGTGTTATTGAATAATGATGGTACTATATTTGATCTACAGTATCGTCCAACTTTTCCATGATTGTTAAGCAGCTGCACGCAAGGATATCTCACCACCATTGTTGTTTTTTATGCTTCTTGCATTTAGCTGAGTATGGCTTTCACATTCTTGACAACCCCAACTTGAATGGTCCCCAAATAAATTTCATACATCCTAAAATTTCTGTAGATGTTTTAGAGATCCGATCACACACGAATCATAGTCCAGATTTCTTTTTCTGTATTAATGATAAAGATGTAGGCGCAATACTTTGCTTGGTGAAATAATAACAGATTAATTATAAGGCAGTTGGTTACAACATGGAGGTCACATTAGTTGGGAGTCGGATTTTTCTTGGGTTCTCTCTAAACCAATCGGACAGAGAGCACATGACTGACACGATTGAATGAAGAAGATTTAAGGTATTTTGCTTAATTGCAACTGTAGATACTTTGTGTCAAGATTGTATCAGTGGTTTCTTCCATGGATGGTGCCACACTATGCAGGGAAGTTCCTCTATATTTTTGTTGGCATGGGATTCTATGTCGAGTTTATAAAGATGTGTTCCTATTTGAATATGAAAGCTAACAGTCCGTTTTTAACTCTCACATTTTAACGGCATACAAAAGTTTGAGTTTTTGGTTTGAGCATGAAGTATCCCAATTTTAGTTTATATGACTTTTGTTTTTCTGCAACTGTTTTGAAGGGTGTCAGCAGTTCATGAGGTGATGATTGCTCCTCAAGGCCTTCCAGTAAAGATGCCAATGATAGGCTTATCCATTCTCACCCCTTGGTCCCTTCAAGGGGGCATTTTTGAGGTTCTTATGGATTTCACCACTAAGTTCCATGAACTTCTTACGAGCTTGCACGGAAGGAAATGGATGAAAAGCAATCAACAAACAATCATTAAGCGGTTTCGTTAATATGGAGTGGTGGTTTCCCAATTAGCATGAGGACAGATAATGATTTATCATGGAAGACTAAAGAGTTACGTACATGTATTGATTTAACTCATATTATGAATTTTGTAGACTCCAGACTCCAGACTCCAGAGATTCAAGACCAAAAATGATGGGCAGATGGACCTCCTTTGGGATAGTACGCATGAACTTCATGGAGGTTTGTACGGAAAATGCTTTGTGTATTTTGTACTATAAATAGTACTATTTCCTATGCTTTCTTAGGTGTATTTTTGGTTTTCACAATCAGATTGTATAGGCTATATATGGACTCTAAATTCTGCACAGATGTGCCCTTTGCGGGGAAAAAGGCTCTGAAAAATCCTGCTTTTGTTTGCAAGAAGTCCGTAAGTTCCACTTCTCTAGTATCAGAGACACCACTACAGATGGGCGACCAACAATTTATAAAATCCAGTTGACTGGTTGGATGCACATGTATATACGATTATGTGAAAAAAATTTGTTGGCTTGATATGTTATTATTGTTACGCACTGTATTATCTTTTATAATGTCGTGGTAATTTAACAATGACAGAGAAAGCCGCGAATGATTTTGCAAAGGAAACATGTCTAGCTGTGGTTGTTATCAACTCTGCAACAATAACTAAACCAATAATTTTTCAGGTTGTCAATGCCTACATGTTAATGCTCATTCGCCTAACTGAAAGTAGTGGATTGTCGTATCTTTGGCCTCGCACTAAATGTTTTTTTTTTCTTTTTTCGGAGTAATTCTGGACAGACTGTCCATAAAACTACCCCAAAACCGTTCTCAATCACATGGGTGAGGTCCACACTCCGGGAATTAGTAGGGATTTATGGGTGGGCTGGGTCACGCTACATGTCTCTCAATGGTGAGGTCCACACTCCGGGAATTAGTAGGGATTTTTAGGGGGCTAATTTTTGTTTTTTTCGATTTAACGAGGCTCTCTCGACCATAGGGAAGAATGACGCATATAGAACAAAATAATATGAATCCTATCCAATAAAACATAGATTTTACATTTTAGTGATGACACGTGGGATTTATTACCTTTTCCACTAAATTTTCATCTTCAATACATGAGTTCAGGTCATAAAGATTAATGACACGGTTAAGTGTGGGTAAAGGATAGAATCTTGATGGGTCTTTTTCCATGACCTTGAGTTTTAAATCCACATCATCACTTTGTATGTAAATTTGAATAAAATTTGTTATGAATTTTTTTTGGGGTTGGAGATGAACTTCAGGTAAAAAAAATTAACTTTTTTTTTACCTTGACCCCCTAAAAAAAGGTGTTCATAAGACCTCCTCTATATAGGATGACCTTGACCCCCTGCATTGGAGTTGCTCTAACCGAGTAATCCAATAAGGTCATGTTCTGCACCATTTTTAGTAACAACAACCTGAAGCCCGTGCCATTATGGCACGGGTCATATCCTAGTAACTTAGAAAGCAAGTAAGAAAATATAAACTAATTACTAAAATAACTAAATTATCCTAATTGGTGTTGGTATCCCAACATTCCCAACCCCTTGAGACACAACTTGTCCTCAAGTTGGATCATTATAATTCATCACGAGAGCATCATCATTTCCAGCTAGCTAAGGTGGCTTCCATAATCTTGTTAGGTTTGACTCGTTCACTGGTGTAAATACCTCCATTGCATTCACAACATCTTGATGATTCTTGAAATTAACATGAGCATAACCAACAAAAAAATCCGAGAGGTGCTCCAAAAACAAATAATTACAGTTCTGCACTACTTGTTGTTGTCTTATTATTCCACCCTCCTTGAAAAGACCTTGTCCTCAAGGTCCGAACTTGATACTGGTACAAAGTCGTAACCTTTTACTGACCATTATTAGTATCGAATGGTGCTTTGCCATATATGGGTGAGTCCAAATTTATAATGGTCTGCCCACTTCGTTGTATGCTATGATCACTGCAAGCTCCATTAACGAACCCTCCACGTACTAATTCATCCATTTCCCTGTCTTTCACGTCTACAATATTGCTTTCTTGTGCAACGGTTGTGGATGGTTGAGTGTTGTCTTGATTCGGCTCAATAGAACTTGTTTCAGGAGATTCATTAGCCGAGAGTTTTGACTAAGCCTTCTCCTCCAGTTTAGATTTACTGGACTCCAAATATTCCCCGTTGGGTACCGGGGCATTAAATTCAGGTTGCTGGTCATAGTCACCAACCACCAGCCATTCAGTTGCATCTTTAGTTGCGCAAACACGGACAACAACATCCCCACTACAAGTACTGGTATTTTTCGGCATCGCCGCATTAATTGGTTTTTTTTTCTTACCCCCAAATTAATAAATTCAATATTCTAACTATTTCCACTCAATTCTGCCATCTTGTTATTTAGTCCACGCGGCATCTTATTTAATTGTCCATCTTGCTCATTCTCTGTCGATAATCGTGTATGTAAATAGCAGATGTCATCTAGCCCTTCGAGATACTCATTGCAATCATAACATTTTACCATAGCAATGGTGGAATGGTCTGTACATGTAGGTGGTATCCATCTCCCTAAGTCTTTCCAGTTGATTCCGTCTTTATTGAGAATATGAACATCAAGACAAGATAACATTTTTGTACTCCTTTGATATCCATTTATTGCGTCCTTTCAATGGCATTCCAGGTTGTTTCTATTAGAGCACTGCTCGGTCGAACTCGCACTTGTTTGTCAAGTTTAGTTGTCAAAACTATAAGTCTTGATTTCTAGTCTACTTATGGCTATGTCTCGGATTAGGATAGAATGTGTAGTTGAGCTTTAGACTTCACGGCGTTCATCGGTTGAAGACGAAGAACTACTAAGGGGAGCTTGTGGAACTTCATCAACAAAAGGTGTGTGGAGACTTGAACTCATCTATCACTCAGAAGTCTATTTCTATTCTATCTCCTATTGAGACAAAAGTCGTATAGCTATATAGACTTTACTCTATACACATTTGATATTTCGAGCTTAGTTTAACTCGTTTACATATTTCTCGAAATACGTGTTGGTAAGCTTTCGCTTTAACCAAGTTCATCTTTTATTCTTGACGAAAGTCAAAAGATGATCATGTGAAAATCGCCTGGTAATATAATATATGATTTGTGTGGGACAGTCATTTGATGTAGACTAGGAATGTTTCGTATTGATCATTTGATCACTTGAAAATTGCTTTGAAGCTAATAGTTTGTGTGTGACAGCTATTCTCGTCTTCTAAGAATGTTTCAATGGTTAAAATGGGAGTTTAGAACAATTAACCATTGATTGGATAGAGCACAGTATGCGTACTTGTATGCTAACTGTTGCAAGTGTATTCCAATTCCGGGAATTTAGTATGCATACCCGTATGCGTATTGATTCAACAGTTGAAGTCCGGGAACTATAGTATGCATACCCGTATGCGTACTGATTTCAACTGAGTTTGGTCATGAACGACAGTATGCGTACCCGTTTGCATACTGGCGAACAAGACCAAGTCTGGGAACTTAAGTATTGAAAAAGCGGGGGGTCTAACAACCTCACCCAATATTTAGTTTAGGCAATTTGTATGGACAAACTCTAATATAATTCCAAGAGAATCAACTAGATAGTCAGACTCAATCAATGGAAATATATCCAAGAGTTGTATCTCTGTTTCTCAATGTAATCAGCAAATCAAACAGATAAAATCCGTGAGCCTGATTATTATCAGAAACAACTTGAACGGTACCAAAGACCAATGTTCAAGTGTCAATCAATTTATATCAACAACCAAAGGTTGGATTATCTAATTGATTGAACTACGCACAACCTGTGATATTTCAATTATATAAACAAATATAATGCGGAAAAGAAATAACACAGACACCAGAAATTTTGTTAACGAGGAAACCACAAATGCAGAAAAATCCCGGGACCTAGTCCAGATTTGAACACCATACTGTATTAAGCCGCTACAGACACTAGCCTACTCCAAGTTAACTTCAGACTGGAATGTAGTTGAGCCGTAATCAATCTCACACTGATCAAGGTACAGTCGCGTTCCTTACGCCTCTAAATCCCAGCAGGACTCTACGCACTTGATTCCCTTAGATGATCTCACCCACAACTAAGAGTTGCGACGACCCAAAGTCGAAGACTTGATAAACCAATCTGTCTCACACAGAAAAGTCTATTGAATAGATAAATCTGTCTCCCACAGAAATACCTATAAGTTTTGTTCCGTCTTTTGATAAATCAAGGTGAACAGGAACCAATTGATACACCGGACATATATTCCCGAAGAACATCCTAGTAATATCAATCACCTCACAATAATCTTAATCGTATGGTAGCGAGACAAGATATTGTGGAATCACAAACGATGAGACGAACATGTTTGTGACTACTTTTTATCTTTCCCATCGGAGATTAAATCTCGAGAAAATCTTAGAGAAGATAGTATTCAATACGATAGAATACAGCAAGATCAGGACACGCAACTACAGAGAAAATAGTTGGGTCTGGCTTCACAATCCCAATGAAGTCTTTAAGTCGTTAACCTATAATGGTTTTAGAAAAACCTAAGTTAAAGGAGAATCGACTCTAGTCGCAACTAGTATCACACAGGAGGTGTGTGGATTAGGTTTCCAAGTTGCTAGAGTTCTCCCTTATATAGTCTTCAAATCAGGGTTTGCAATCAATGTTACCTTGGTAACAAAGCATTCAATATTCACCGTCAGATGAAAACCTTATTAGACTCAAGCTAATATCTTTCAACCGTTAGATCGAACATAGATTGTTACATACAAATGAAAAGTGACTTCATTTAGATATGGGTAACCGTACCTAAACGTGTACACCTTGTTGGCTCAACAATAGTTAACCGAAGTTATCCATATGAACACTTTCATATCAACCTTGTTCATCATAACACGACTAGTTCAAATGACTCAAATGAAACTAGTTCTAGAGTTGTTCAATTGTTTATATTCTAATAGAAGTATACAAGACACAATTGAAGAAAAATCGATTTTGATTAACTCAAATCAATTCATGAACATTATAGACACGGTTTGCAAAAGATTGCATTCCTTAATTTATAAATGTATTAGTTCATGAACAAACCGATTTTAGAATATAACCTACTCAAGTATGCAAACGGATACTGTTAGAGCACTTCTCGGTCGAACTCGCAAGCGTTGCTATCTCAAGCTTGTTTGTCAAGTTTAGTTTCCAAAACTATAAGTCTTGATTTCTAGTCTACTTATAGCTAAGTCTCGGACTAGGATAGTAAGTGTAGTTGAGCTCTAGACTCCACGACGATCATCATGCGAAGACGAAGAACTACTCAAGGAACTTGTGGAACTTCATAGACAAAAAGGTATGTGGAGACTTGAACTTATCTATCACTCAAAAGTCTATCTATTCTATCTCCTATTTTGAGACAAAAGTCGTATTGCTATATAGACTTCAATGATACACATGTGCTATTTCGAGCCGAGTTTAACTCACTTATCTATGCCTCAAAATATGTGTTGGTAAGCTTTCGCTTTGGCCAAGTTCATCTTTACTAGTGACGAAAGTCATGTTGAGTATTTCAATAACTTGATAATCGCTTTGATGAAAAATAGTTTGTGAATAACAACTATATAACATCCTCTAAGAAAGTTTCAATGAATGAAATGAGAGTTTAGAACATGTAACCATCTTTGGATATAAACATAGTGTGTTCTCACTTTTGTGTAAAAATCCAAAACTGGGAACCCAAAGTATGCGTACCCGTACACGTACTGGCGGTTGTTGGAAATCCGGGTAAGTATGCGTACCCATACGCATACTGGCGGAAAGTTCACGTCCGTGAATTTCTGCTGGAGTTTGAAAGTGAAAAACAAACTCGTCCGGTTACTTAAGTACGCGTACCTATTCGCATACTTAGGTAGGTTACTTTCTAAAATTGGTTTGTTCCTGAACTAAAACATTTATAAAATAAGGAATGCAATCTTTGCAAACCGTGGCTATAATGTTCATGAATTGATTCGAGTGAATCAAAATCGATTTTGCTTCAATTGTGTCTTGTATACTTCTATGAGATCTAAGCAATTGAACAACTCTCTAACTAGTTCATTTGAGTCACTTGAACTAGTTATGGTGAATATGAATAAGGTTGATATTAAAGTGCTCATATGGCTAACCATTGGTTAACTATTGTTGAACCAACTAAGTGTACACGTTTAGGTACGGTTACAGAAACCTAAATGAAGTTACATTTCATTTTTGTATAACAAGCTAAGTTTGATCTAACGGTTGAAAGATATTAGCTTGAATCTAATCAGGTTTTCATCTAACGGTGAATATTGAATACTTTACCAAGGTAACTTAGATTGCAAACCCTGATTTGGAGACTATATAAAGGAGAACTATAGCAAATGGGAAACCTAATCCCCACACCTCTTGTGTGATACTAGGTTTATATACTAGAGTGTATTCTCCTTTAACCTTAGGTTTTTCACGAAACCCTGTAGGTTAACGACTTAAAGACTTCATTGGGATTGTGAAGCCATACCCAACTATTTTCTCTGTAGTTGCGTGATCTGATCTTGTTGTTTCTATCGTGATTGAGTGCAATCATAAGATTGGCTTTAGATTTATATATTTGATAGGAAAGATAGAAAAGTAGTCACAAACATCTTCGTCTCATCGTTTGTGATTCCACAATATCTTGTTTCGCTAGTCGATTAAGATTATTGTGAGGTGATTGATAATTCTAGGATGTTCTTTAAGAATATAAGTCCGGGTTATCGATTGGTTCCTGTTCACCTTGATTTATCAAAAGAAGAAACAACACTCGTAGGTATTTCTGTGGGAGACAGATTTATCCATTCAATAGACTTTTCTGTGTGAGACAAATTTTCTTATTAAAGTCTTCGACTTTGGGTCATAGCATCTCTTAGTTTTTGGTGAGATCAGCTAAGGGAATCAAGTGTGTAGTATCCTGTTGGGATCAGAGACGTAAGGAGCGCAACTGTACCTTGAATTAGTGTTAGATTGATTAGGGTTCAACTACAGTCAAGACCAAAGTTTTTTTTTTAGTAGGCTAGTGTCTGTAGCGGCTTAATACAGTGTGGTGTTCAAATCTGGACTAGGTCCCGGGGTTTTTCTACATTTGCGGTTTCCTCGTTAACAAAACTTCTGATGTCTGTTTTATTTTTTTTACGCATTATATTTTGTTATATAATTGAAATATCACAGGTTGTGCGTTGAATCGATCAATTGGTAAATCCAACCTTTGGTTGTTTACTGAAATTGATTGATCCTTGAACATTGGTCTTTGGTACCGTTCAAGTTATTTCTCTTGTATTCAATCAGGCTCGCAAATTCCTATTTGTTTGATTGTGGATTGAATCGAGAAATTGAGATATAACTCTTTGATATAGTTTTTATTAAGATTGAGTCTGTCTGTCTAGTTGATTCTCTTGAAATTATATTGGAGTTAGTCCATACAGATTGCTACCCGAAATATTGGGTGTGGTTGTTGTACCCCCGCTTTTTCAATTGGTATCAGAGCAGGCAAACACGTTAAAGACCTCATAAGTCTGTGTTTGTGGCAATCTGATTATTATGGACGAGTCTATCTCTAATAATGTACCATGTAAAAATTACCAGATGATTTTCAAAGATTGAATTCACCTAATAGAACTATCACATCTAAGTCAATATCTAAATATTCTTTAAATATAGAAACTGTTGATTGGGAAACACGCCTAGAAGAACAGTTGGATGAACTTTCTGATGAAGGTGATTCAGATATTGATAGAGATGTTGCTGAGGAAGTCTCAGAGTATGTTAAGTTTTTGATTCATTGAAAATGAAGAAGATTACAACTTCTCATGTCACACCTCTTCCGACTCCTCTCTGTCGAGAAAACAAGAAATTAAAAAGGATTTACAGAGGTCTTTATGGTTGGAATCTCTCTCTCAAATCGATCCTCAAAGATACCGAGGAAAACCTGAGTAGAAAGTCACTTGAATGTGATCGTGTTTATAAAAAATACTTCTTGTTAGAAGAGAAACTTGCAGAAATTGACCATGGATTAACTCTCAGCAAGCAAGTTTTTATGACAGAGAAGGCACATATCTCGCTCGAGAAAAACGCCTTGAGGCTGATTTAGATGTTGTTCTTGATAAAATCAAGATGTTGGAAGATGACTTGAAAAAGTTCAATACTAGTTCAAGCAAATTAACCACTATGCTAGGAGCAAGTAAAAATCACCGTGATACACGAGGATTGGGCTATAAGGGAACAGATGCTCCAAGTACTAGCAAAGAGGTAAAATTTGTCAAGGCTAGTGATTATTCTCAACAAAAGGTTTCCATTGATGGCAAAAGTGAAATACCTTCACCAGCAGTTAAGGTTCAAAGTCAGCACACACGGATCGAGGTAAGAACATTCCTTATGTTTTCCACTATTGCGGAAATAAAGGTCACCTGGAAAGGAGATGTCATTTCCGTATAAGGAATGAAAAACTTCATGTGTTCTTGTTTGGGCATCACAAGAAGTTGTGAAACCAAGATCATATGTTAAGACTAATCCCCTTAACGTTACAGGTTGTAACTGTCCAACCTTTAGGTAAAGGAATCAGTGCAGTGATAAACCTAGATTTGCCTATAAACGTCATACGAATCCTTTTCACAATCGTAATGGTTATCAAAAAGATAACTTCGTAAAGGTGAAGACAAGATCCAATGCTCCCAATTGGATAAAGACTAACTTGCAAAAGAATAGTCAACCCGATTCTCTTCCGAGAATTCTAGAAGAGAGTAATGGGAAGAAGGTTCTAATTGTTCCTAAACGCACTCATAAGTGGATACCAAAGAAAGTCAATGATGTTTTGATTGTGAAAAGGAATGATCTCCCAGAAAATTCCATGACTATGGAGAAGGCAGTATCCATGATGTTGGAACTTAAAAAGTTATTTGGAAAGATGGATTTGGATGTGAAAGGTTCTAAAAGCGACCTCTTTCATGATAATCCAAAAGTCACTTGTGGTGAGAAAGACATTGCTCACCTCAACACAACTTGAGTGTGTTGTTGTGCATCCTCACCAAGGAATGCCCTGCTATGTATACGGTGAGGGAAGCACGAGAATTGGGGCGCACAGATTATGTTCGGTAAGGCTGTATAATTCGATTGGATTCTTCTAAAAAGGTATGTCTATAAACTTGAGCAAGATTTGTGTTTTTATTTTCTTAGAGTTCTTATAATGATCCATGTACCTTGCTTATAGTTCATTTCTACCTAACTTGATCTGTGTTTAAGGTTCTTAAATGTTTAGGTTTGAAAATAGTAGTTTGGGATGTTTGGACTTCATGGTACACATACCAGGTATGCATACCATCATTTAAAATCAAAATCCAGGGATTTTAGTACGCATACCCATTTGCATACTGCTCCAGGTCATGAAAGTTCGTTTGCAAACCGGTATGCATACTTGACCGTAGATGTCGATATTCGGTAAACTTGTTTTGGCCATAACTTCTTCGTTCGAACTCGGAATTACCTCATTCTTTTTGCATTCTATTCCTTTTTGAATTCCCTTCAAAATGGAGATGATAATTCTTGAATTTGGATGAGTTAAGATTGGTCTTTGTCCTGTCTCTTGTTTTTGAGTGTTTTGCTCCGTTTCGTCGCACTTGTTCCACTTCTCTTGGACTTGGGCACTTGGATTCTTGGAGTACTACTCATATAAGCTCATTTGTAGCTTTTACAATAATGTTGTTGGTGAATCATAAAGAAGAAAGTTCAAGCATGGGTAGTAGTACGCATTGCTATGGGATTCTTGAATGTTCACAATCATCTTATGTGAACTATGGTGCATGGTCGTTAATGACTTTGTATGTTCTTTTTTGTTAAGAAAATATTTTTATACGCCTTTGGTAGCTATTCTTGGTGTAAATCCGTGCGAAAAAGATTGATTCTACCTTCTAAGGGCAAAGATTTATTTTTGCAGTATTAATCTTTGTGGTTTTATATATTGCAAATTGTTATGGGATATGTTGTTTATGTCCGTGAACCTTGACTATCCCATATTTTCTCAAAAGTTAAGTCTATCATATGTCTTTATTGATAAAAGATAGAATGAACTTTTGACAACAAAAGTTAAGTCTATTGTATCGTTATGCAAATAGTGATGGAAGATATGATGAACTTTTGTTTGTAAAGATTAAGTCTATTATACGTCTCTATGCAAATATTGATGAAAAATACAATGAATCTTTGATTATTCCGCAGTATTGGTCTTTCCCTGATCCACATCTTGTGTATGTACTATGTGGCTCCGTAAGTTCTCTTATGTTGAGCATTTCCGATTAAATTTATCATGAGTTCTCTTGTGGTTAATTTAATTGAGTATTTTGGATACAAATTCATGTTTCATGTGATTTGTTAATGTCCCAAGAAATCCTTCTTTTCATGGAAAAGAAAGGTCACTCTTGTTTTTCTTTCGGGAATGACATTTTCTGGGGGAGAGTTCTTAATTGAACTTGTGCTTAATTGCCAAATCTTTGTGGGGAGTGCGGCTGTGGAATATTATAGGGGTTATCTTGTATCTTTATAAACTCCTTGATGAACGCATTTAGTTTCGGCTAGATGATTGCATCTAAAAAGTTTATATGTGCTTTTCTTTTGGTCATGAAGTGTCTCTATGGAAATTTCATTAGGATCCCACTAATTTTCGTACCTTTGCCAATTTTATTGACAAAAAGGGGGAGAATTAATGTGTAGTTCACACTACAAATACATATGGTTTCGGATCATTATGTAAGGGGGAGTGGTTTTCATGTGAGATGGAGTATTGACTAAGGGGGAGCTTTTGTTTTCTCATTGTTATTCCTACGGATCTTTAACAACGATGATGCTGGATTGAATACCTTTGGAATCATTGGAGTACGTGGAAGTGACGAAGATTTCGAGTAATGTTTAAGAACCAAGGAGATCAAGCATTTGGATGAGAAGCTAAAAAGTTTATTTATTTTGTATTCCATATGTATTGATAGTTTTGTCACTAAAATTGACAAAGGGGGAGATTGTTAGAGCACTGCTCGGTGGAACTCGCAAGCGTTGCTATCTCAAGCTTGTTTGTCAAGTTTAGTTGCCAAAACTATAAGTCTTGATTTCTAGTCTACTTATAGCTAAGTCTCGGACTAGGATAGTAAGTGTAGTTGAGCTCTAGACTCCACGACGATCATCATGCGAAGACGAAGAACTACTCAAGGAACTTGTGGAACTTCATCGACAAAAAGGTATGTGGAGACTTGAACTTATCTATCACTCAAAAGTCTATCTATTTTATCTCCTATTTTGAGACAAAAGTCGTATTGCTATATAGACTTCAATTATACACATCTGTTATTTCGAGCCGAGTTTAACTCACTTATCAATGCCTCGAAATATATGTTGGTAAGCTTTCACTTCGGCCAAGTTCATCTTTACTAGTGACGAAAGTCATGTTGAGTATTTCAATAACTTGAAAATCGCTTTGATGAAAAATAGTTTGTGAACAACAATTATATAACATCTTCTAAGAAAGTTTCAATAATTGAAATGAGAGTTTAGAACATGTAACCATCTTTGGATATAATCATAGTATGTTCTCACATTTGTGTAAAAATCCAAAACCGGGAACCCAAAGTATGCGTAACCGTACTGGCGGTTGTTGGAAATCCGGGTAAGTATGCGTGCCCGTACGCATACTGGCGGAAATTTCACGTCCGTGAATTTCTGCTAGAGTTTGAAAGTGAAAAACAAACTCGTCCGGTTACTTAAGTACGCGTACCTGTTCGCATACTTAGGTAGGTTACTTTCTAAAATCGGTTTGTTCATGAACTAAAACATTTATAAAATTGCAAACCGTGGCTATAATGTTCATGAATTGATTCGAGTGAATCATATTCGATTTTACTTCAATTGTGTCTTGTATACTTTTATGATATCTAAGCAATTGAATAACTCCCTAACTAGTTCATTTGAGTCACTTGAACTAGTTATGGTGAAGATGAATAAGGTTGATATGAAAGTGCTCATATGGCTAACCATTGGTTAACTATTGTTGAACCAACTAAATGTACACGTTTAGGTACGGTTACACAAACCTAAATGAAGTTACAGTTCATTTGTGTATAACAAGCTAAGTTTGATCTAACGGTTGAAAGATGTTAGCTTGAATCTAATCAGGTTTTCATCTAACGGTGAATATTGAATGCTTTGTTACCAAGGTAACTTAGATTGCAAACCCTGATTTGGAGACTATATAAAGGAAAACTCTAGCAACTGGGAAACCTAATCCCCACACCTCCTGTGTGATACTAGTTGCATAAACTAGAGTCGATTCTCATTTAACCTTAGGTTTTTCACGAACCCCTGTAGGTTAACGACTTAAAGACTTCATTGGGATTGTGAAGCCAGACCCAACTATTTTCTCTATAGTTGCGTGATCTGATCTTGCTGTTTCTATCGTGATTGAGTGCAATTGTAAGATTGGCTTTAGATTTATATCTCCGATAGGAAAGATAAAAAAGTAGTCATAATCATCTTTGTCTCATCGTTATTGATTCCACAATATCTTGTTTCTCTAGTCGATTAAGATTATTGATAATTCTAGGCTGTTCTTCGGGAATATAAGTCCGGGTTATCTAATTTGTCTCAACTACACTTTCTATCCTAATCCGAGACTTAGCTATAAGTAGACTAGAAATCAAGACTTATAGTTTTGGCAACTAAACTTGACAAACAAGCTAGAGATAGTAACGCTTGTGAGTTTGACCGAGCAGTGCTCTAACAAGTATGACTACCCGTTTGCATACTTGAGTGGGTTAAGTTCTAAAATCGGTTAAGTATGTTTACATACTCATGAACAAATACATTTATATAATAAGGAATGCAATCTTTGCAAACCGTGGCTATAATGTTCATGAATTGATTCGAGTGAATCAAAACCGACTTTTATTCAATTGTGTCTTGTATACTTCTATGAGAATATAAACAATTGAACAACTCAATAACTAGTTTCATTTTAGTCATTTAAACTAGTTGTGATTAAGATGAACAAGGTTTATATGAAAGTGTTCATATGGCTAACTTTGGTTAACTATTGTTGAGCCAACTAAGTGTACATGTTTAGGTACGGTTACCCATATCTAAACGAAGGTACATTTCATTTTTATGTAATAAGCTAAGACAATCTAACGGTTGAAAGATATTATCTTGAATCTAATCAGGTTTTCATCTAACGGTGAATATTGAATGCTTTGTTACCAAGGTAACATTGATTGCAAACCCTGATTTGAAGACTATATAAGGGAGAACTCTAGCAACTGGGAAACCTAATCCCCACACCTCCTGTGTGATACTAGTTACGACCAGAGTCGATTCTCTTTTGACCTAGGTTTTTCTTAAACCATTATAGGTTAACGACTTAAAGACTTCATTGGGATTCTGAAGCCATACCCAACTATTTTCTGTGTGATTGCATGTTCTGATCTTACTTTGTTCTATCGTATTGAGTACTATCTTCTCTAAGATTTGATCGAGATTTAATCTCCGATAGGTAAGATAAAACGCAATCACAAAGCTCTTCGTCTCATTCTTTGTGATTCCACAATATCTTGTTTCACTACCATACGGTTAAGTTATTATGAGGTGATTTATTGGGATTCTTAAGCCAGACCCAACTATTTTCTCTGTGATTGCGTGTTCTGATCTTACTTTGTTCTATCATATTGAGTACTATCTTCTCTAAGATTTGCTCGAGATTTAATCTCCCATAGGTAAGATAAAACGTAATCACAAAGCTCTTCGTCTCATTCTTTGTGATTCCACAATATCTTGTTTCGCTACCATATGGTTAAGTTATTGTGAGGTGATTTATATTACTAGGCCGTTCTTCGGGAATATAAGACCGGTTTATCAATTGGTTCCTGCTCACCTTGATTTATCAAAAGACGGAACAAAAACTCGTAAGACAGATTTGTTTATCAAGTATTCGAATTTGGGTCGTAACAACTCTTAGTTGTGGGTGAGATCAGCTAAGGGAATCAAGTGCGTAGAGTCCTGCTGGGATTCAGAGGCGTAAGGAACGCGATTGTACCTTAATCAGTGTGAGGTTGGTTAGGGCTCAACCACATTCCCGTCCGAAGTTAACTTGTAGTAGGCTAGTGTCTATAGCGGATTAATACAATGTGGTGTTCAAATCTGGACTAGGTCCCAGGGTTTTTCTGCATTTGCGGTTTCCTCGTTAACAAAATTTCTGGTGTCTTTATTATTTCTTTTCCGCATTATATTTTATATATAATTGAAATATCACAGGTTGTGCGTAGTTCAATCAATTAGATAATCCAACCTTTGGTTGTTGATATAAATTGATTGACACTTGAACATTGGTCTTTCGTACCGTTCAAATTGTTTCTCATAATAATCAGGCTCACGGATTTCTATCTGTTTGATTTGCTGATTACATTGAGAAACAGAGATATAACTCTTGGATATATTTTCCTTGATTGAGTCTGACCATGTAATTGATTCTCTTGGAAATATATTGGAGTTAGTCCATACAGATTGCCGAAACGAAATACTGGGTGTGGTTGTTAGACCCCCGCTTTTTTAGTTTCCTTGTCTGTGTGTCATGACTTAGAATTTCTCCATCCTTGCTAGCACTAACAAGATGCTTACCATCAGTAGTAAAATCCAATAGTTTCACATACATATTCTCATATTTTCAACAGGAGAACTCGACGATATAGCCGCATACTTTCCACGGTCGAATATTCTACAAGAAAAATTGAGATTGATGCTAAAATATTCACCAATTTCTTGAGTTGGGTTAATAATACCTGCAAGCACAGGAGTTTTTCGCCACCCTCCTCACTCAACTTGACGTCGTTCTTCCCACCAAAATCATTCACATGATCGTTCTGACTTGTCCTGGTGAAGCCAATAACATAAGTTTTTGCAATATATTTGAATCGAGAACTCACACCCTTCAACAAATTCTTCTTTTCATTAAAGAATAATGAAGGAATTATCAAATCATAATCGAGATAGTTATCATGTGCTTTTGCTGATATAATGGAAGAGTCTCGACTGATATCTGTTATCTCCTCAATCATTGCTTCTATAACCCCAGCTCCTTTTGGATTTAGAAAAATGGTCGATACCTCCGAATTTTCGACCAATTGTATGTCCACTGGTGGTTGATTATTTGATACATTAAGTGTAATGACAGATTTCAACTTCTCAGCAATTTGTTCGAGTTCTTTTTCGGCGTTCTTCTCAGCGATAGTTTTTTCTTTCTCGGTCATATCTAAAGCCTCACTTTCCTCGGCTAATACTTCTTCCAGTTGAGCCGGTAACGCGGCAAGTGTAGCTCTAATTTCTCTAAGTGCACGTCGACAATCTTCGAACACAGCATCTAAGCGCGACTAGCGCGTAATAATTTCACCCACACATGGCTGATTTATATTTATGGGGTGTGAAGGAGTTGTCGACGTAATAGTTGTCTTCGCAGTCTGTCTTCTCAGCAATCTGCAGGTATCCTGTTGCATGTGGAAATAGTTTTCAGTTGATTCCAAATTCTCTGCCACATCCCTTTCTGTTTGAGCGAATTCGGAAAGAGTATAGCATGGACTAATATGTTTGCGAGACCCGAATGCAGACGAAATGTATGAGAGAATTGTAGCCATGCCAGTTCTCCTAGAGAACGTTGCATCCATCGATACCAACGGATTTCATCACCACTGAGATAAGAAGCAGCCCGTGAAACTTTTTCAGCATCAGTGACTCCATGAATACTAAAGTATTGTTCCGCCTTAAAAAGCCAGCCTTCCCCATCATCTTCGTCAAAAATAGGGAACTTCAAATTTGTAATAGTTTGCTGAGGCTTGCGAAGAATAGTTGCAAGACTGGTAATACTGGTTGAAATACTTATTGCCAAAGCGCTCATATCCTGCCTCTTTGATTCACGTAACTCTCTGAGTTTGGACTCAAATCTTATATTAGAAGCTATACGTTCTGCACGCATTTGTTCTAACAACGAATCGAATTTTGTATTCGACATCATCGTCAAAATCCAGAAGAAAAACTTGTATTGTCAAAGAAATAGATCAAAACTTGTACTGGTTGATTGGATGGCGGTAAGCTAACAGGAGCAAACACGGCTGTGGTAAAAAAAAGCTAATATGCTATTGTATGATGCGATCACAAGTGGCAGTAGGCAAAGGACAAAACAGCTTTGAATAAATCTTAACCAACTAAGAATAGAAATCACCTGACCCTTGTAGTTGAGGTCTTGAAATCACGTTGGTGATGTACTAAGAATACAAATCACCTTAGTTGAAACACATCACGTTGGTGCTGAAAAACCAATAAATACGCTCACACGTATAGACAAAGCCCTTGTGTTGTTGATATGTAGTTGCGGATAGATCTTCTTGCTGTTTCAATGGTTTCACGATTTTTTTTGGATGATGGATACGAGAAGATGGACTAGCAGAAGATGGTATGGGGAAAAAAAAATTGGGTAGGAAGAGTGGTCTCAGATCGAATGCTCTGATCCAGATGTTAGGATCCGACACCGAACTAGAGGGATCCTAATATTAAAGATAGATAAATTGATCCGTTGATTGGAGATCAGCCACCTTAATCCTTTGAATTGGGGATTAGCTACCAAATAAGCATAACACTTAATATTAATTGTATTGATTGAATAATAAACCCTAGGACAATCTATAAATATATAGAGGACATAACTTAGAAAGCAAGCAAGAAAATATAAACTAATTACTAAAATAACTAAATTATCCTAATTGGTGTTGGTATCCCAACACATTAGATTAGGGTTTTATTTTTGTTCATAACAGAATCGTATTCCAACAACCGATTCCTCCAACAAAGCTTATGAACATCGATAATTGATTCTTTGTGAAAAGAGAAAGTCGAGGAGAAACTTAGATGTTGGAACAGGTAAATCGATGTTATAAATCACTGGATGGAATGATATTTATAGATGAAATTCCATCTATTCTTCTTCAACAGCAACCTCCATCTGCAAATGTCGTTGTGATTTTGTTTTGCCATTGATTTTGTTCATGTAGGTAACGTACTAAAACTTATTGTCTTATTCTTTAGAAATTAATTGATAAAATTTGGTTGAATTTACTAAGAATTGTATATAGGTGGTTAAGATCCAACTTCATAAGTTATTTTTAATGTCAAATTTTTGGTATTAAAATTTGTTAAGATCCATGGTTAGGGCAAAGTTAAGAAATACTTATGAACATTGATCAGATCCATATTTTTAGTGTCAAATTTTAAAGATGAGTTCTACCCATGGTTTCTTATCAAAAATCCACGGACTAACCTATGTTTGGTTTTTTCATGGTTAGGGGAAAGTTGAGAAATACTTCAGCTTTATGATAGTACCATAGTGCTTTAGATACTAGATATTTTTAGACTATAGATTAAATAACAGTCTAATCTGCAAATACTAGATACTTTCTCATAGGTGGACAGACCCAAGGCTTTAGGACCCAGAGGTTTGCTAAAGAATGCAATATCTCTCCCATCTTGCATAAGCACAGCTCCCACACCAGAAGAACAAGCATCGGATTCCACCACAAAAGGCTTAGAAAAATCATGAAGTGCCAATACATGGGTAGTGCACATTGCCATTTTGAGTGCATTGAAAGCTTCTAAAGCCAATGAAGACCAATGGAAGGAATTCTTCTTAAGTAAGTCTGTTAATGGCTTGCAGATGTTCCCATATCCCTTGAATTTTTTTCTATAATACCCTGTAAGGCCTAGAAACCCTCTGAGTTGCTTTAAATTAGTTGGAATGGGCCAATATTGCATGCAATGTAACTTTTCAGGGTCAGCTGCTACACCGTGAGTAGTAATGATGTGAACTAAGTATTATAATGAAGTTTGTGCAAAACAGCACTTTGAAAATTTTGCAAACAACTGGTGTTGCCTTAGTAATGCAAGAACTAAAGAAAGGTGTTGAATATGCTCTTGTAGGTTTGAACTATAAATGAGAATGTCATCAAAGAAAACTAAAACAAATTTTCTAAGATATGGACCAAAGATAGAGTTCATCAATGCTTAGAATGTGGCAGGAGCATTAGTTAACCCAAATGGCATGACCTTAAACTCATAATGACCATGGTGGGTTCTAAAAGCAGTTTTGTGGATGTCAGGCACATGAATCCTTATTTGATAGTAGCCTGATCTTAAATCTAACTTAGTAAATATAGTGGCACCATGCAATTCATCTAGTAATTCATCAATAATTGGAATAGGAAACTTATCTTTGATGGTGATGTCACTGATCTTCCTATAATCCACACAAAACCTCCAAGTATTGTCTTTTTTCTTCACTAGAAGTATAGGAGAAGTTAAGGGACTGTGACTTTCTTGAATAATATCAGCTTGGAGCATTTCCTTCACCAAGGATTCAACAACTGATTTGTGGGGCATTTATAAGGTCTTAAGGAAACTGGTTGTGAATTTGGCTTCAGTTGGATTTGGTGGTCCAAAATCCTTTGAGGTGGAAGCTGAGTGGGTTCGGAGAAAACATCTTGAAATTCATCCAGGAGGTGTTGAACTTCAGTAGGGATGTCTGAGGCAGTAGGTGCTGCATTGATGTGAAAGAATTGGCTTACCATTGCTGGGGTGTTCTTCTTGAAAAACTCTTTGACTGCATTGCTACTCATCATCATGAGGGATGGTTTGGAAGTAGTCCCCTGCAGAGTAATGAGGGTATCATGATGAAGAAAGGAGATGGGGAGTTTGGAAAGATTGAAGGTGGCATCTCCCAAGTTGCTAAGCCAATCATCTCCTAAGACTATGTCACAACCCCCTAAGGGAAGTAGTCTTAAATCACTAGAAAAGTGATGATCTTGCATTGTCCAGTGTAGATTATGGCACATGCCAGTGCTGGTAGTTCTTGCACCATTAGCCACTGTGACAAGCATGTGAGCTGTTGGGTGGATGTCACAAACCAATTGATGGGCCAAGGCTGAATCAATGAAGCTGTGGGTGCTTCCTGTGTCTATCAGGATGGTGACTGAGTGGTTCTTGATAAACCCGGGAATGCGAATAGTGTTGCTTTCTGTGGTGTAGGAGAAAATTTGTTGAAATAATTGGTTGTGGTGGGTGATCTGTAAGATTGGGTTTTATGGTGTTGCTGGTGTTGTAGATCAAGAGCATTATCTTGTAAGCGTGCTAAATAAAATGCCCGGGACAATGTGGTTGGCAAACTTTTCAAAGTAATCATCTACTGAATGTATTTGGGACAGTTTATTAAAATAGCCTACAAAGTTCTCATTAGCTAAGTCTTCAAAGCGTTCACAAATGGCAGAAGAGAATTCAGACCAAGAAAGAGTGGGTTTACCAGTTTGAAAATCTTGAAACCATGAGTCAGCTTTGCCTTCCAAGTGAATAACTGCAAATTCAAGCTGCTGCTGTACTGGAACATCTTTGAGTTGGAAAAATCTGTCACACTTGCGGATCCAAGCCCTAGGATTGTCTCCTCCAAAATTTGGAAAATCAATTTTGGGGGTTTTTAAGAAATTATCCTTACTTGTATCGGCGATATGGTTGTTGTCTGAGTGAGAAGAACGGCCAGAGAAAGGTGTTGTCTCAGGGTCAGGAAAAGCTTTGGCTAGGTGTGTGAAAAAAATTAGTAAACTGTACTTTAGATTCTTGAGATAAAGCAACCAAGGTATTTAATGAATCGTGTTGTACCTTTGCTGCTTCCAGACGAGCTGCAGATTTTTAGTATGTAGATCCGTGAGTGTTTTCAACATATGAGAGATTTCTACTGTTCTAGCATCCACATCTTTCAAAGCACCAGTCATTGTTGAAGTACATAATCGACTGGCTGATACCAATTGTCAAGTACATGTTTGATCTTCACAAGACGATGGAGTAAATGTGACGGTAATTATGGAACACATAAGCTTAGATAACTCTACACTCAACAGAGTGCAGCCAGATTCAATTTTATCTACTCTTGCCCCAATTTTAGACAAGGGCAGGCACTAGGGCCATGACACAGTCTTCTCATATTTGTTGAAAGCATGCATGTACCAGAAAAGCCAGCCGAATTTTACCAACATCCTCTATTTACAGGGCCATTAGCGGTGTGTATGTGCCTAGAAGAGTGATTATGTCCTTTGTTTAGTGATTGAAGAATTTCCATAAATGTTTTCGTTTACAGGCTTTTAGTCTCTTTTATGAGATGTTTAGTGATTGAAATATTTTTTATAAGTGTTTTCATTTACATGCTTCTTATTAACTGGCTATAATCTCTGTATTTGTACTTTGTAGAATATAGAAAGAGGCTAGCCTTCAGCTACCTGTGGTGGAAGTATGTAAAGGGGCCTACTTTGTTGTGGATGACCCTTAAACTGCAGTTGCAGTTCGCATTTATCCAATAATGAACTTAGAGGTAAAACATTTTCGCCCCACTCAGAGTGCTTTTTCATCTCTTTCTTCCGGCTTGCACATAGCTTCGTTCCTTCGCAGTTTCAGATCCTCTTCACGAGTCTTAAGAAAGTGACTGTATATACACTCTGAAATCCAATATATGAAATAGGCCAGATATGCAACCGTCACCTAAAGTAGATTGCAGAACTAACTAAGAAACTGAAGGAACCTATAGAAATAAGAAAATGAGTGACTGGGGTGACTTTAGTACATTGTGACTAAGGAAATTAGTGTTTATATAATTGCGTAATTTATTGAATGATTTCATTTTATCCCTTCTAATCCCTTTGCATTAACATGTGACAGCATGAAGATTTCAGGTAATTTATGAAGTGGTATTAAGTAGAATTGGAACTATTTTTACCTGAAGAATATGTGACGGATGATTCTAAGTAGTGACAGTGTAACAGTTAATTTTCAGAAGAATTATCAAACAATGAAACTGCAAATATTTTTGATTTACCAGTTATAAGTCCCAGACAAAACATCTTGCTTAGCTTAACATGTATTGGCATTATTGTCGAGAATTTCACCCTCTCCACCAATGCCACCAAAGTGTATAACAACATTGACATTCCAGTTGTTGTAGAATTGCGAGAATGGTTAGTATTTGCGTATTTTACTATTCATCGTTAAGGCTTTCGTATATCACTGTTTGAGGCCGTAGCTTTAGACCTTTGTACCCTTATACATTGGAAACTGTTTAGCAATCCTTTTGTCGTTGTTCTTTGTACCATTCATTCAGTTGTCAATTTGCATTTATTAGTAAAATATTTATTAGCAAGTTTTGGAGGATTGTTTGGAAAATGCATAACCAGACTATGAGAATAGTTGGTAAATGGGGCATCCAAACCAAATATGACACTGTCACGCATATTTTTCTAGCTTCTAGATCCCATTATTTTGATGACCCAGCCTCCACAATTTTGCATCCGTCGTTTTGGAGGATGTTATGAGTATTACAGTTACCTATTTACAATTAAATGTTATACATTTAAGTGAGGGCATTTTTATTTTTCCTGTTCTTGGGCGACTGACCATGTCTAATGTGGGTTTCGTATTTTTTGGCAACTTAGTCAGTGTAGGTGTAGAAAATCATACAACGACATCCAATAATCGATATGTAATGATAGTAATGTAAGCAAGCAAGAGACTCATAAGAACACAAGTTATACGTGGTTCGGCATGATTACCTACGTCCATGGGGGTGAAAGGCTGATCTTTATTACTTCTCTCAAGTTTACAAGGCAGAAATGCTCTCAATAATACTCTATCTCTCCTCTTACTCACTTACAGATTACTTGCCCCTTCTCAATACAATCGGCCTGTATTTATAGGCTAACACGCTCATACAATGAAGTTACAGTGTAAGTCACATTCTATCTGCTTTGATGGTCATGTCGGGTGATTGGTACTATCTTCCCCGATACTTATCGCTTGGTCTCACATCATCCCGATGAGCATACTTCCAGATATGTTTCTTACCGATATTGATGGTCTCATATTCTTTGACCCGACGTCGCCGTTCCTCCCGACCCGAATCTGCTATCCTTAGTTCCTAGCCCCCACTTTTGACTAGATTCTTCTGCCCTTCACACCTTCCTTGTCAGTGTATTTAATGCCTTGATTCCCGATACACGTCTCTCTATCACATCCGATTCTCCGCTTTACACGTGCTTATCCCACACACGCTGGGTAGATATCTTTTTTCTTGTGCCCGTGTTATAGGGGGTGATTCGGTGTTCCACTCTGCTCCGTCTCTGGTGGGTCATCGCCCGAGATCATGCCACGTACACTTGCCAGCTATTTGCTACTACATTTATGCCCCTTCTTACGCTCGTGTGCTCGGCACAAGGGGAAGAAATCTGCTTCGCCTTCCAGGGTCCTTTCCATGCCGTGTATTCCGCTCTGTTGTCTCCCATTATCTCCCCCTTTATGACCTGTTACCTCCTCCGTCGGTTGTAACTGCCTGAGTTATAAATGCGGGTGATAAACCCTTGGGTTTTTATTCTTCTGTTTTATCCTTTTCTCTTCACTTAAGAACCAACATTCTTTGCAACTCCGCCTCTGCAACTTCCTTCATTCTCTGTTATTCTTCTAATCTTCTTGTTTTCTGTCATCGTTTTGGTTCTTCCACTGTTTTCGTTTTGTTGTTGCTACCGACCCTATCCTTTGTTGTCTTCATCACCCTCAACGCTATCAATTTTCGATTCTCACTATTTTTAATGGCCTCTCCATCTCCTTCCATGACCGAGAAAAGGCGCGTAAGTTACACATTTTTTGATGAAGATAATGTTCTTATAGATTCGTTGTTTTCCGTTGATAGTCCCTCCCTTCACGATTATAGAGCTCTTGATTCGATTATTTCTGATGACTCTTCCACTTTTGCGTATAGGGTTGAGAAGAGACCCCACAAGAACCTTACTGATGCTCAATTTATCGATCAACCGAAAGATGATTACAATCTTCATGACTATGATATTTAGCTTGTGTCAGGTCAGAAAGGCTTATTGAAGAAGGAGAAGGTTTTCCCATTCTTCTGAGGTGACTATCATCACCAAGGGCCAACTCGAACTCGGGTTGCATCTTCCTTTATACGACCCGAACCGTCCCTTCGCCTATGAGGTTCTGTCTCTGCTTCACCCTTCTCGGGCCTTGGCTCAATGGAACGGAAATACATTTCGTCTTGTGGCCGAATGTGAAAGGAGGGGGAGGGGTGAGTGCTCCAAAACCCCTTAGTCAACGTATGATCCTTCTCACGCGAGCAAATATACCTCGGCTAGTTTTCTGGGTAACTACCGAAGCGGGACTTCCTCTATTGGTGATCTTGCCGGATTTGATGCCAGTCCTTATCGTAATAAGGTTCCGACTGGTGGCTTTGAAAAGTTGATGTTGGATGACATCTTTAGGGTGGCAACAACACCAACAAACATGCTCGTCATACCAACGACTCTGTTTGGGATCGGGTCCCTCTTATTGTCCGTGGTCCCATCTTAAGTGGCAAGCTTCCTCCTCCCGATTTTCCTACTGAGCCCTACCAGTTCTGGGTGGTTAACGCCGATCAGGTATGGATGTATTTATTTGGTTTACTTATCTCGGGTCTTTATCCTCGGGTCTTCGACAGTCTTCAAGAATTTTCGTTTTTGCATCCTAAGACTCAGAGTACTCAGCCTAAGACTCAAAATACTCGGAAAAGAGGTTCTGGCACTAGGAATGAGGAAGAGCCAGTGAAGGTAACAAATATATTGCTCTATTCTCAGTACATGTACTTTCCCCTATTTGTTGCCTTTAATGTGTCTGACGATGTTGCGCTTGTAGAAGTCAAAGACTGGTGAAGAAGGTGTTGAGAGCTCTGCTGGAAAGGGTAGTGAGGATCCCGACGATCGACTCCCCTTATCTCAATTCATGAAAAGGTTGCACAAGAAGTCTTTTGATGTTTCGTCTACAGTTGTAGGTGATAAGGCTGAGGGTAGTGGCAAAGGAGCTAAGGGTGATAAGGCTGCCCCAGGGACCTTCCCCTGTCAAAGGAACCGTCCTTCCTCATAGTAATGTGGTTGTGGTGGTGTCGGATGATGATAGTGAAAACGATGAACTCTTTGGTTTGGACGTTGAGGCCGAGGGATCGGGTGGAAGGGAGGAACAGAAAGGACCTGAGATCTTTGCCCCTGAAGAAAAAATTCCTACTTCCCCCCGAGACGAGGTAGTGGAGAATGTGGAGAGGAATGCCCATAAACAAGGTACGGTTGGTGGTTATGTCTTCACATTCGCGGGTGCTGCTTGTGACTCTTTAGGCGCTCTTGCATCTTCTAGCTTCAGCTCTCTTTCCACTGCGGATATGTTAAAGGCCGTCCCGATGAGGGATTCCCTCAACATTATGGTAAGCTACATTGTATTGGTCATATAATTTCTTTACTCATTCTCTTATTAGTTATCTAACCCGATTTGTTTTCAGGCTGAGAATCAGAGGCTTCTTGAGGCGGCAATCCGTCAGAAGGAGTATGAGGAGATGTCGCGTCTCAGGACCCAACTGCAAGGGGAGCAAGAGCGTGCTCGGGAGCTTGAGAGGCAGCTAAATGAATCCAAAGGTATTTTATCTTGTTCTCTCATTCTTTGATTGATGCTATAGTGCCAATATCCTGAGTCCGGTATTGTCTTATAGCCGAAATATCTAGCTTAGAAAAGGACCCTACCTCCGAATATCGTCGTTTGTCTATGAGATTGAAGGCCGAAGAAGGTCATGTTGCCACGCTTCAACAAAAAATTTATAACAAGGATGATAAAGTAGATCACCAATCTACTGAGATTGAAGGGATTCGAGCCGAGTTATCGCGGTACCAGAGGTTTGAATATGTACCCGAAGAAATAGACAACCTTCGAGCCGAGTTATCCAAACTTCAAAGGGTTGCTGCTGATAGACTAGTGCTAGCCAAAAATTTAGAGGGTCAGTGTAATTCTCTTCGTTTGCAGAATAGGGACCTTCACTCCGATCGCCGACGTCTCTCTCGATTAAAAGACGAGGATGATATTTCTTTCCAGCAACTAGGAGATAGAGTTCGTGCATTTGATCAGACTAGTCGGGACTTAGAGTGGACTCAGCTCATGTTTTCGGGTCTTCAAGCTACTCACCATCGTCAGCAAGCTTCATGGAGTGAGCATAAGAAACATTGCCCCGCCAATGAATTCAATGAGCAGCAGTACAACGAGCTGGTATTGAAAATGAGTGAACTTGAGATCGATCTGTCTAAGTCTGAAGAAACTCTGAAATTAGTTTAACCCGCACTTTCAGGTGTCTATGCATGCTTTATGCTTCTTTTTGCTTCGCTTTACTATTTACTCGGGTGATAACATGATGTTCCTTTGTTTCGTGCAGCTGAGCAAGGTAAAGTTCGGACTCTGGAGAATCGGGTTGTCCAGCTACAACAGAATGCGACTCTTCTGAATCCCAAGTTGAAGGAGGATGCTACTGAGCTCGAGAACGAAAAGAGGAGACATGAGAACGAGCTTTCCGAGAAGGTCAAGGAGGGTGTGAAGGAGTTCATAAATATGAGGAAGGCCAAGATTGCCGCGAAGAGTGGTGGTTCGGGATCTGCTCCCCCTAAAGAATAATTTGTGCCTTTTGTAGTGATGCGTCACTATTTTGCCCTCCTTCTCTGGCTGTAATTTTTGTCTCGGTTGAACACCTTTAACTTTTTTGGATGACTTCTTTCATGGGGTGCTGTGTCACCAATCGATACCTCCTTGTTGGGGTTTGTTACTGTTAACACTATTTCACGTTATTTATTTGATGTTTGGTCGTTCGTAACTCTTAGCACTTCGTTTTCCTGCATTTCATAATGTTATTAATATGTTAGTGTAAATTTCATATCTGTCGAACACACTCGACAGGGAGGGTCATCGGGCCCAATTCCATGTCCCGATCGAGGTATCTCATCATTGGTGTATCGATCCAACGGGAGTGTATTAGGTCTCGCCTAAGTTCTATGTCCCGATCATCCCGGGTCAGCCATCAACCGACTATCTCGGGTCAAGTGAATCTGGTCACTTGCGATGGGAGCAACCTTTCAGATGTAGGTAGGTTGCCCAGCTATCAGGGACTCGTGTCCTAATAACCTTTGGTCACTGGATTCTAACCACCAAAACCCTTAGACTACCTCGGCACTTGCACACTACCGTCGCCATAATTTCGAATAGTCCGTTAAGTGTAAGTCGCCTCGGCACTTGCACATTGCCATCGCCCCGAGTACGAATGGCCATTAGTCGCATATGTCATTTTCCTTATCTATCTCTCACGGATAAGAAAAGGATTCGGATGACAAGGTATCTTACATGCATTTACACCACTCATGGGTGGTATAGTTTCAAATGTCGGGCGTTCCATGGTTGTTCCTCCGGAGTACCGTTAGGTTTCAGTATCTTGTACGCTCCTTCTCCGACTTTTGACACAATAGTGTATGGTTTTCCACCCTTCTTATCGCGCTCGTTCTTAGGTAATTTTTTCAGTACTAACTGCCCCGGGTGAAATTCCCTTGGGCAGACTTTTTTGTTGTATTCGCGTTGTAGTCGCCTTTGGTAGTTCTCCATTTTTTGCAAAGCCAGTTCTCTTGTTTCTTCCAAATCATCAAGTTTAGCTAAGATCAAATCTGACGATAGATTTCGTTTCCATGCTTCAGTTCTTGTAGTGGGTATCATTGCCTCGGTTGGGAGAATTACTTCGGTTCCATATGTGAGCATGAAGGGTGAGAGTCATGTTGCCTCTCTTCGGGTGGTTCGATAGGCCCATAGAACATTATGCAATTCCTCATACCATTCGCCATACTCCACGTCCAGCTTCTTTTTCAGATTATCCGCTATCGTCTTGGTGGTAATCTCGGCTTGCCCATTACTCTGCGGATAAATGGGTGTAGCTTTACTCTTCCTGATGTTATAAGTGTTGAATAACAGATCTATGTTATTTCCTTATAGTTGTTTCCCGTTATCCGATACGATAGCTACGGGAATTCCGAAGCGACAAATAATGATCTCAAAGATGAAACGAAATACATCCTTATCCCGAATATGCCTTAATGCTGCAGCATCGACCCATTTGGTGAAGTAGTCAGTTGCTACTATCAAGTATTTTCGTTGTCCCGACCCAACATGCAGTGGTCCCACAATGTCGATGCCCCACTTGGCAAAGGGCCAAGGGCTCACCACTGAGTTCAATGATACTGACGGTGCGTGTATCTTCTTCCCAAACTTTTGACATTCATCACAAATCAGTGCCATGTGCTTCACATCTTCATTCATATAAGGCCAGAAATACCCCGTTGTCTTAGCTCTTTCCGATAGACTTCGTCCCGTACTATGATTACCCGCGCCACCATAATGATGTTCATTTAGGATCGAATGCCCTTCCTCTTTGCTCAAACACCTTAGAAGTGGTCCCAAATACAATCTTATGTACAATATGCTTTCTCGCAACTCATAACCTGCTGATTTGCTTTTAATTTTGTTGGCCTCGGCTCGCCCCTTATGCAATTCTCCCGACTCTAAATATTGGTGAATCGGTTTTCTCCAATCTCCCGCCTCATATCTATCGGTTGTGGCAACTACCATTTGTATTTTCATATCCCACTCTTCGGGTATTGATGGCATTAATACTCTTCCGATTCGTATGGCTTCAATGATCGGGTCTGTTAACATAGACGCGATGTATGCCAGGGCATCCACATATCGGTTGTCTTTTCTGCAAATATGTCGGAACTTGATGTTGGGAATCTGGTCAATGTAGAACTTTTCTAACTTCCAGTATTTCTGAAGTATCGGGTCATGAACAGCATATTCTCCACTAATTTGTCGAACCACCAACTGTGAGTCACTGGTTAGTCTCACCTCCTCTAGTCCCAATTCTATAATTAACCGCAAAGCATGTATTACTGCTTCATACTCAGTGACATTGTTGGTTGCTTCGAACTCCAGCCTAAATGAGTGGACAATCTTCTTTCCTTTCGGCGTTGTGAAGACCAACCCCAATCCCGAACCGTCCTTGTTTGATGATCCATCAGTGAACACCTCCCATCGTGTCGGACTGTAGGTCTCGAGAAGGTCGTAGGGGTCATCCCTATCTTCTTCCATGCCAGGGATATCCTTTACTTCTTCCTCCTCACCAAGAGGAAAATCAATAAGGAAATCCGCCACCGCCTGTGCTTTGACGGATGTCCTCATTTCGTAGAAAACGTTAAACTGCTTAATCTGAGCACTCCACTTGGATATTCGTCCTGATCTTGCTGCACTGTCGAGTACTGACTCGATAGAGGACTTCGTTAGTACCCTGATCCTGTGGGTCTGAAAGTATGTCCGCAATTTTTGTGTGGAAAAAACTAGTGCAAGTATTAGTTGTTCAATTTTTGTATAGTTCTTTTCTGCTGGGCTCATGGTTTTACTAATAAAGTACACTGGTTTCTCTTCCGTTCCAACATTCTTGACCAGTACCGCGTTGATAACACATGCTATAACTCCGAGATACAATGTGAGCACTGAGCACCTCTTCGGGATCGGGTCGTTATAGCACGGGTAGACTCGCGAGATGTTGTTTAATTTTCTGGAATGCTTCTTCACATTCTTGGCTTCATTTGAACTTCTCTCCCTTTCTTAGTGTCCCGAAGAAATCCTTGCATTTTTCAGATGATCGTGAGATGAATCGTCCTAGGGCTGCCAAGCACCTGTTTAGTTTTTGCACGTCCTTGAATGTTACCGGAGATGGCATTTACAAGATGGACCTAACCTTATCGGGATCTGCTTCCATTCCGTTGTCTGTGATTATGTATCCCAGAAACTTTCCAGAGGTTACCCAGAAAGTACATTTGGCTGGGTTAACCCTCATTTTGTACTTCTTTATTGTTTGAAAGATGTCCCGAAGATCTTCGATATGATTGGCTGCCACTATGCTTTTGACTAACATATCGCATACATACACCTCAATGGTATTGTGGATCTTGTCCTCGAACATATCTTCAACCAGTCTTTGGTATGTGGAACCCGTATTCTTTAGCCCGAATGGCATCTTTGTATAGCAGTAAAGTCCTATGGGCGTAAAGAAAGATGTATTCTCCTGATCCTCGGGAGCTAGAGGGATATGGTTATACCCTGAGTATCCGTCTATTAATAATATCGCCTTGTGTCCCATTATTGACTCTACTAGCTGATCGATGTTCGGGAGGGGGAAGCTATCTTTCGGACAAGCCTTGTTCAGATCACTGAAGTCAATGCAGATTCGGACCCCTCCATTCTTTTTAGGCACTATCACCATATTCGAAATCCATAGTGGATACTATGCCTTTCGGATGATCCCCGGTGACTTTAATTTCTTCAGTTCCACCTCTACTGCCGCTTGTAGTTCGGGTTCGATCCTTCGCATTTTCTGTCGGACTGGTCTAAACTTTGGGTCTATCTTTAGGTGGTAACAACACACCTTTGAATCAATACCTTCCATATCGTGCATCTTCCAGGCGAATGCGTCCATATGCTCTCGTAGTAAAGTTATTAATCGGCTTGACTCCCCCTCTGATAATAACGACCCGATCTTTACTATCTTCGACTCTTCTTCCGTCCCCAGATTGACCTCCCGAGTAGGTTCTAGAGCTGTGAAGTTCGGCTTTGGATCCCCAATCGGTGTTGCTTCTTTTGATTACTATAAGATTTTGTCCTCGCCTGCTTCATAGGACATGACTACTTGTGAGATTACCTTCTCCAACTCCTAGCTAGCTTTGATTTCTTTGGCCTTGTTCTTTTCTCGACGCAATCTGGCTCGTCTATCTTCATTCTGCTGGATGTCCACCTGGATGCATTGTCTTGCGGCTTGTGGATCACCCAAAACTTCAACTACACCCCTGTAGGTAGGAAACCTCAGCCTCTGATGGTAAGCGGACGCAACCCATTTGATACCCGCGATCCGTGGTCTCCCGATGATCACTTCATATGGTGATACAACGTCTACTACACAAAACGTAGTAAGGGTATCCAAGTACCCTTCTCCGTCCGATACCCTTAACGTAACTTCTCCCTTTGGTATAGTCACCGTCCCATTAAAACCATAAATTATGTAGGTTGAGGGGATTAGGATATCATCGGATAACTCCATTCTCTTGAACGTATCATAAAAAGAACTTCTACAGATCTTCCACTATCGATCAGGATCCTCTTTACGCCCCACTCCTCTATCAGTAAAGTGATAACTAGCGGATCTCCATGTGCTTGACCATTCATCGGGACATCCTTAGCCGAGAATGTGATTGGTTGCATCATCCACGCCTCCATGGGCAAGGTCCTGGCCACGCTAAAGATTTCCTTCCCCGATCGATCTCTCTTATGAATCCTTGACGTAATTCCTGACCCCAAATCTAGTCCTTGTGTCACGGAATGCGAGATTATGTTATATAAAAATTGGGTTCTCCGATCAATCCTGACTTGGTGTAATGGAACATCGGGCGCTGGTACTGCCTGCTTGACAAACTTCCTCAAATATCCATCCCGAATCAGATGTTGAACTATATCCTTTACTTCTCGGCAATCATTGGTTGAGTGACCTCTTAACTGGTGATAGTGGCAGAACTCGGGATGGTTCTTTGTCTCGTCGAACTGAATTCCTATGGTTTTCGGGTACCTTATATCATTTCTTTTTTCTACCTCCTTGAAGATTTCTTCAAATGGTGCGTTCAAGGCATGTAAGTCTTTAGCTCGTATCGAGGTTTTTTTCCCTTTTCGACCCACTCCTTTTTTCCTGACCCTTTGTGCTGGGGTCCCGACCTCTTCTCGGGTCGCTTCGAGATTTCTTTGGGAGCTATTTCTGCTATTGTGCTAGCCTCCTGAATACCTCTGTCCTGCGCTCCCTCTTGTATTTCTTCCAGAGCAATGTAGTGTTCCTGCATCTTCCGCATCTCTTTCAGTGTCTGCGGCTTCTCAGTGAACATGGCTATCCAGATGGGGTCTAATTTCCCGAGGGAATTCTCAAACCCGAATATTTGATGGTCCACTGGCACCTTCCCGATATCGATGCAAAATTTCCTCCATCTGTCCGTTAAAGACCTTAAAGGCTCCCTGAACCTTCTTGCCAAAGTGAATAATTTGTTTACCCTCAGTCTAGCAATGTTGTTGTGCATGTAGGTTTCGAGAAAAGTTTCCACTAAGGCCCCATAGTTTAACACTGATCCTTCGGGTAGAGTATAGAACCATTTCTTAGCTTCACCTTCTAGGCTAGCCGGGAAGAATTTGCACATGACCATGTCATTGTGTTTCCATTGTAATAGTGACATCATATACATCTTAACGTGTTCCACAACATCTCATGTGCCATCAAATCAGGATGGAATTGTAGGTAAAGTGCACTTTGGGGGGAACGACGCTCGCTCCAATTCTCGGGTAAAGGGGGTCTTTTCAGCTTCATTGATTACTTCCGCTAATTTTTCATCCTCACCATCTCCAGCCAACTTCTTAACCATTTCCTCAAGTCGTCTGAGCTTAGCCTCGGTTGCATTATCGGGTCTTCCGTTCTGTTCGGGTACTTCTTCTTCGGTTGACGAGTCTTCGGGAGGACCGTATCCTTCTCCTGGATGATTGGGTTCGGGTACGGGTCCTACATGTCGTGAGGGTGTACGGGTATATCCTGATCGGGTCTAACCACTTGATGTTCCTCGGCTAGACGAACCTGGCGACCTCGGCCCTTGGTTTCTAAGTCGGTAATTCTCTTGCTCGATTGCTATATTCCTTCTTTGTAGTTCCCTCATAAATTCTTCCTGCCTTCTCTGGTTTTCCAAAATCGCCAGTAATGTCGGGTCCGTACTCTCATGACTATAAGGATCGTGTTGGTGGTTTCCTGGTGCAGCTGGTGGTGCTACTAGCGGGGGCTCTGGTGGTGGTACCGTGGTAGTACTGGTGGTTCTCGGGTTCCAGTCATCTTTCCTAATCGAATCTGTCGGAGTCGTTCCTCCTTTCGATCTAAAGCGGCTTGGTGTTCAGCGTGCTGTCTGGCCCGTCGGTGATCCTCCTGCATCAGCAATGCCTTCTCATCGTCTTCAGTATCCGATGCGGTCAGCCCATCTACCATATTCTCGGGTCTCCTCTGACTTGGCTCGATGCATCCTAGGAAAATGTGGTCATCGTCCTAGCCCAGGTTGATCTCCTCGTTGACGGTTGCCATTCCCCCAGCTGGCACTCGATTCTCTTCGGGTTGTGGTCGATGGCTACTCTCTTGTCGTGAGTCTGTAATTCCCTCTTGCATGCTGGTTCCTGCCACCGTTCGATTCCTTAGAATCCTGCCAGTCCCCGAAGTGTTGGCCATCGGATCGGGTCCGCTTTTTCCTCCAAGAATTTCACCTACGTCAGCAAAACATACAACAACTCACTTTGAACTGTTTTTGAAAAGGTTTTATATGGAAAGTACAGTAAAAAAAGTTCTATCAGTTCGGCAGTGTTCAGACATAAGTACGATTCTCCTACTTTTGTCACACTGAACTCAGCAAATTAGTTTGTTTGACTACTAGGATATATTTTTTATGTGAAACAGGTTGCTGATAAGTCGCTATCAGTACCTCCCTTATGCATTAATCATTATTTGTCCTAACATTCCTTCTACCAGGCATCATTACTCAACCGTACAGGTGGTCGGAAAAGTAATTTTTGTCGAGTTTTGATGTGGTGACTTCCTTCATTGAAACTTGATGGTATCACCACTCATACATTGTGATTAAGGCGTGAACTGACTATGATTCACCTCTCTCTATGGTTTCCTCAAAATCTATCAAGGATAATCTTACCTTGGGACTTTTTTGGTTTTCCATTGGACTCCACACTCTCACAATCTTACAGGTAAAAGATAAAGAACTTTTATTAAAACATTTTAATGAAACACTGCAGGTATCGTCCTCGGCAACCTAACTCAATGATTTTGAGCCGATTTACCAATGGTAGTACAATCCGATAACATCGTTTTCTCAACTTTTTTGAAAATTGTAACTTGAAACGTAAACCTTCTTATTCTTTGTTAGCCAGTGAGATGAAGTTTCCTACAGCTTCAACCAAACATCATAGATGTTATATTGGGAGCTTGTGAATCTTTCTAACAACTCACTTAGCAAAAGAAACCCTAAGAATCGACACTTTCTATGAGCTTGAAACCCGAAATCAAAACAACCTAAGTTTTAAAAGAAATGGAAACATCGACTTTTCAAATATAACAAAACAAACCCATGAGTTCAGCAAACTCATGGTTAGAAATATGCAACACGTCTACAAACATAATCTTTAAAACTAACTACAAGAGTTCCTCTTTTAGCTTCAACTAACATCATGGATGATTAGGAGCTTTAGATTCTACTCGTTTGATCGTTTTTCAAGGTATCTAAAGATGTTACTCGTCCCCTTAGTCGGCGCCAAAATGTAGGTGTGGAAAATCATACAACTACATCCAACAATCGATATGCAATGATAGTAATGTAAGCAAGCAAGAGACTCATAAGAACACAAAATATATGTGGTTTGGCATGATTACTTACGTCCACGGGGGTGAAAGGATGATCTTTATTACTTCTCTCAAGTTTACAAGGAAGAAATGCTCTCAATAATACTCTATCTCTCCTCTTACTCACTTACAGATTACTTGCCCCTTCTCAATACAATCGGCCTGTATTTATAGGCTAACAGGGCTCATACAATGAAGTTACAGTGTAAGTCACATTCTATCTGCTTTGATGATCATGTCGGGTGATTGGTACTATCTTCCCCGATACTTATCGCCTGGTCTCACATCATCTCGATGAGCATACTTCCCGATATGTTTCTTCCCGATATTGATGGTCTCATATTCTTTGACCCGACGTCGCCGTTCCTCCTGACCCGAATCTGCTATCCTTAGTTCCTGGCCCCACTTTTGACTAGATTCTTCTGCCCTTCACACCTGCCTTGTCAGTGTATTTAATGCCTTGATTCCCGATACACGTCTCTTTATCACATTTGATTCTCCGCTTTACACGTGCTTGTCCCACACGCGCTGGGTAGATATCTCTTTTTTTGTCCCCGTATTATAGAGGGTGATTCGATGTTCCACTCTGCTCCGTCTCTGGTAGGTCGTCATCCGAGATCATGCCACGTACACTTGTCAGTTATTTGCTACAACAGTCAGGATAACTATAGTATTTTTTATCTTCACAATGTTAACGTTATCACGAACGTTATTAGTGATGTTTAACGTTTTTGGGCGTGATATATAAGTGACCTGGTACTTCTCTGAAGTATATTTTATATATAATGTGGGTATTAGTGAAGCACGAACGAGTACAAAGGTTGTTAGAGTCGATTTTTGATAATACAGTGAGAGTAGCAGGTCCGCTCATGGGAAATATGGATAGCCCAGCGGACGACGAATTTACTTGGAGAGAATATGGCCATAATGATATTCTTGGCCCTTCTTTCTCAAGGTATCAACTAAGCGTGTAATGATGCCATGGTACGCACTTCTAAGACTCCTATGACCTGTTTATGATTTTATATTTTATAATACGGTATATTAATAACCGGCTTTCCTTTAATTTGGTTATATCCCATATCTTGCTCGGGCAGGGGTTATTAAAGATGCAGTGACAAAAGCTTTTATGACTCCGAAGTAAAGAAGTTAGCACAGAAACTGTGGCGAACTACTCCTTCCGTTTCAAAAAGACAGTCCGTTTTGACTTTGTCAGAATATTAAGGAGACCGTAATACTTTACTTGACTACCCTTAGTTATTTACCTATTTTATGTTAATAAAAATACAAATATTAAAAACTGCCTAAAATTGTTAAAAGGATTGTAAATAGGAAATAAAAAAGGAAAATTAAAAGATATCGAATTTATAGAGTATAAACTCTTTAGGGAATTTAAGTTTTGGAGCCAAATATATTGTCCTTTAAAAGGAATGAAAGATATATTTGTTTCCTTAATTGTACAAATTTCTTTAATATTTATAGATTAGGTCACATTAATATGCATTTATGAATATAAAAAATTAAAGGCTATAATGGAGAGTTCATTGAAAAAATACGCCTATAAACAGAAGCTGGACACAATTTTGAAACCGACGGAAATGGAATAGAGGACGGTCTTTTTGAAACTTGAAGTAAGATAGCATGTTCATCAGTCCTGCTGTAGCACCAGTACAACTAGCAACGTAATGCCATCCTCCTCGACAATGGTTCTTTCCCATTCTTACATCACTGACAGTTCATTTTCTACCTACAGCCAGTTGGGACAATTATCACCAGCCATAAATGTTGATCGTAATTGTTGTGGATGATGACGGCGATGACTGGCAGCGGTACTTATACTACCACTATCTATCATGTTTCTTTTCCTGCTGACATCTGTTGGTTATCAGTTTCTCTTTTTTGTCAACTTTTTCATTGTAGTTTGTTGAATTGACTGGAAGGTTCTACCAACTTCGGTTACTCTTGGGCGAGGTATTTTATCAATTTTACTGATTTACTTTGAAATTTATGCCGATTATGGTCTTTAGCTGTGAAGGAGTTTATGAATTTTATGAGATGTGGACTTATTGGGATTACTTTTCTTTTTTTAATACAAGAACCTAACGCACGTGCTTTGCACGTGCCCGAATAGGTTTGATTCAGTATAGCGGTGCCAACTTAAGTTAGTGGTGAAGGCCTGGCACAAATGAAAACAAACTGATAAGTTAGTTTACATCCCACGTGGCGTACTGTGAACCATTTATACATCAAACTGATGTGTACAAAAAACAACAAAGTAATCACTCTTTGTTCACTCCCCATCACATGGAAAGGTCAGATTTTTAAAAAATAAAGTATATATTTAGGCTTAAATTACGATGCTACCCTCAAATAATTTTTTTTCTGATTAACTCCTAAAACATGGAAACGGGGGCAAATTTGGATTTCCAAATTTTGCAGCTTCAATTACTGTAGATGAATAGTGCCTAAGGGGTGTTCGCTTTATAATAGTAATATAGATGAAAGTTTGAAGATGCCAGCGACACTGAAGATGCTACCTATGGTTGCGATGGATACAAATTTGATGCTCATTGATCGCGGTGGAGATTAGACCGGTACAACCGTAGCAACTACATGGGACTTTATAAATCATTAGTGAGTAAGCCAATTCCAATTATGAGTTTATCTTTTGGGGGTTAAATTTTTAAAGGCTTAGGAATTTATAAGTCAAGCAATTGTGATAGAATAAAGGAATAACAAATATAAGAGTAATTGGTGAAATGTGAACATTTTATTTTGTTTCCAATCGTTTTTTTCTTAATCGGTTTGTTTGTAAAGTTGTTGCGTGTTTGTTTTCATACTCAAATCCAAAATCATGGCTGTCAGTTATATTGGTGGTAGGGGTGGTCGTGGAGGTTTATCTAGGCACTCAGATTACCACGTGTTAGTTTCTAGATTATTTTATTTCTGCTCCATAGCAATATTTGAAGGCCAGTTGATCATATCTTCAACTATTTTTATATTCTCAATTTAACACATACAATTTTCAGCACTTTAAGTGTGTAAGATGATTGGTATCCCTTTTGATCATGGATGCTAATGAGGGTACCATTTTACTTGGGGGTGTACCAATCCCTTACCAAAATATGTTTTGTTTTATATGCAATTTGGTACACCCCCAAGCAAAATGGTACCCCCATTAGCAGCATTGCTTTTGATTTGCTTTTGTCTTCTAGGCATCTGGAAGTATTCACCAAGAATCCAGGTATTAGGAGAGATGTTCAAGAAATTTATCTCCTGTAAGACTTAAATGCTCTTCCCTATTCATAGTCTTTGTAAATTAATGTGTTGGTTTTCAGTTCTGAGTAATTAAGCCTGAAATTAATCATTTTTTTGATGAGTATCTGATGATGGCGTTGTCCTTGCATTTGATGGTATGACTATAACTAATCATGAAACAGGTAGATAGTTTGTGTACTTAAAACTTCTACGTATAACTATGGAATTTCAATTTGGTTAGTGAACTCTCTCCTCCTCCTCTCCAAAAAAACCAGAGCGACGAAAACCTATTTCTTTCAAGCGCCGTTTTGCCCAGATCGGCTCCTTAGCAGCAGATCTGGGCAGATCAATCAACACCCATCCTCTTCTCTCTTTGCTTCATGCGATTCTCTATTTTTTTCTAGTTGCTTTAGTTTTTGATTTTGAGTTTTTGGGTCCGATTCTTTGCGTTTTCAAGATTAGTCTTGGTGGATTTGGCTGATTTAGTGAAGGTATGTCTCTCCATCTGATGAAGAGAAGAGATCAAGGTTAACCATCATCTCCATTTTCGATCTACATTCAAGTCGCAGTCACAGCAACGATGTCAACCCCAACAACTCTAAGCAAATCGGCCTCTAAATCTTCTTGCAGTTATTTGTTTACAGGTTTAATGTTTAGATCAACGGCAACCACAACAACAGAAGCTACAAAACCAAGTGAAGCAACACAAATCACTAAGACACAGATTCAGATAACGATTCAGACACAGATGCAGACCGATTCAGCCAACTTCCGACCGATCCAGACCCAGTTTGATACCAGAGGCTACTTTAGTTTAGTTTTAGTAAGTTAAAATGGCTACTTTGTTAGAAAAAATCTTGAAAAATGGATGGATCATATGCTGATCCTAACATCTTTGCCTAGTGCAGAGCTGTTAAATTGTTTGGTGTTGTCTTCAACAACCCAAACATGGCCATTTAACCAATTTATGAAAAATCTTGAGAAATGGATGGATCAATTATTGATCCTGATATGGCTTCCTTGTGCAACCATGTCAAACTGTTGGGTTTTGTTTATAACTACCCATATATGTCCATTTAACCTTGATCTGGGAACTTGCAAGTTTGCTTTGGTTGTAATGGTTGGACTCTCTGAACTGTGGAGAGACCTAAGTGTCGATGGGATAGCTTAAGACGTTGTTGTGATCTTAAACACCTATCTTGTAACAACTCAGTTTATCTTGTAATGTAAGAGGTTAGGCTCATTTGCGGAGGAAAAAAAAAATTGGTTAGTGAAGGGAAGGTACAATTTGAGCTTAAAGATAGGAAATGGCAATTGGCATATTGATTACATTTACACCTCGTTTGGTTGGAAAAATTGGATTCCTAGGAATTCAATTATGGGGTAATCCAATTCTTAAATTTGAATTCCATGTAATTGGATTCAAATCCATAAAATAAGCGTCTGGTTGAGGTAATCCAATTTCTTTTGTTTTTACCTTGGAATCCAATTCCATTGCACTACTAGACCAATGCAATGGAAATCTATTATTTTGGGGGGAATTGGATTCCTAGGAATCAAAATTCTCAATTACATAGAGTTGATTTGGACCGTTTGGTTCAAAGAATTGGTCACATTCCCCCAGAATTAGATTACCATGAATCCAATTCCTTGAACCAAACGCGTTGTTAGTTCTTTATTTATTCTTACTTTGTTCATTTAACTGCATTGTGCAACTGGTCGATGACAAATGATTATAATCCGGTTATTTAGACTAAAACAATGATATTTTCTTATTATTAATTGTCATCTTTTTAACATGATTCTAGCATTAACTTTCTGCTATAGCCAAGGTCAACTAACTTCTTGGGTCAGTGTCAAAGTTTTCCCATTGATTAATTTCCGCTCTGTTTGTTTATGCAGTTCAATTTCCGCTCTGTTTGTTTATGCAGTCCATTCAACTCCAGTCATCGACTTGAACTCTTAATTGTGAAGGTTCTATGTTCAAGGCCATTAGGTCTAGGCGTTCTTTTTAAGTAGGTGAGGTGGAAGCAATGGTGATGGGGTGGAGTTTGCCATTCATTTTGGCACACCAAGCTGAGCATTCACTTAAATTCTAATGCAGTTTTTACCCCTTCACGAATGGGAAGCTAGCCTGGATTATTGATCTTATATGAAGTTTACCAAGGAGCAACATTACGGAGGTGAACTTCTGAAGCACATCTGGAGAAACAATTTTTGTTATGGATTGCAAACCCAAAAGGGTTTCTTACTTTGCTCATGGTGTGGCTGGAATATATGGAGGGAAAGGCTAGCTTATCTTCTGAGCACGCTGAAATCGGATCCAATATCCTCAACATTTATGTAACCTAACTAATATATACGTTGAGCACCACTGTTTCTTGGTATCTTCAAGTTTTTCTTCAATTGTTCCATCAAGTGTGAACAGTGTTTTGTTTATGGTGTGTTTCCTTCTTGGTTGCACAGACGCGGATGCGGACACTACAAAATTCTCAAAAAAAACTAGGACGCGGACACATATATACATATTTTATTTATATATTATTTATATATACAATCATGTATTTATACAACAAAAGTCAAGTGTTTCGATCCTGAAAATTAGAAAATGATGCTGCATTATGTTGTTTTTGTGTATAAATTTCAAAAGAAAAGAAGAGATCGTTTGTTTATACATACCGAAGGTCAAGCAATCAATAACTATTATAAACACATGGCACAGTCAAAATCATTCTTAGAACCACACACGCCCAACCAAGGGTATATATAATGTCATTTCCAATTACAAATTCTTATTCTCGCCTCCTCTTCTTCATTTTCCTCCACCGTCGAATTGTTTTGCTACATCTTCTACTAACACTAAATCCACATCTACCTAGTTATCTCCTCTTTTCCGCATTCTTTAACGTTTCTTCTCTGTTACCTATATTGTGATAGCAGGACAAAAAATTATTCCAAGACCTTACCTTTGTATCTAGATGTATGTAAAATAAATGTTGGTGATCATTGTTTACTGACGAAAGATTAATGTGTACGGATATGTAATGTAATTAATTAATGCTTCAGTTACATTTCCATAAGCTTATTATGGTGTATTCTAATTGGATGAATCGGTTTAATGATGGATCTAAATATTGGTCTTTCTTCATTTGATTAATAATAGTAAAAATAAAGGAATAAGCTTAAATGAAATGAAGGAAAAAAAACGCATCAAACCCGAGTCATCAGTGCGTCCAAACCAGACGCGCACTTTAGTGCATCGGACACGTGTCGTGTCAGCGTCCGACGCGAGTTGGACACGGACACGGCTCAAAAAATGCAGCATCCGTGCAACCCAGGTTTCCTTCACTTCCCACCCTAAAAATAAGAGTTGTAAAACCCAGTCTTAAAAATCATATATATTTCATTCTACAATTAAATGTTCTTGAATCTGTTGTTATGCATTCTTATACAAAGTAGTGAAGAATTTGATCTCTTTCATTTGACTATAAAATTGGTAGATCAACTTCCTTTTAGGTGGTTCAGATGGTAACAGTGCAGGAAATTGACTATAGGGTCTCTTTTCAAGTTCTGAAAATTATTGTTACATACTTTGGTGGAAGTGAAGTTATGAACCGGAAAAGGATGATATTCTGGCCTAATGTTTTATGGTTTCAGAGAAATTCCTAACGTGATAACAGAACTTCTGATTTTGGCCTTATGCGTCCTGTAATTTGTAGCATTGTAAAATTATTTTCTAATCTTTAAGACTCCAGAGAATTGTCAATGATCTATGTATTATCTATGTATTATATCTTATTAAAAATTGTCTCTAATTACTAGGCATGTGATTATAAGGGTGTTCTTAAAATAAAATCAATTGTTCTCTCCCTTTTTAATAAAACGAGTTGTTTAGATTACTTCAATTCTGAACAATATTAATGAAGGGACTCATGACGGCTAAAGACCGTGGAGGGAATCATGATGTTTCGATAGCCTAGAAGACACATTATTAATGGAGGTTTTTGACGCTGTAAATTGCTTGCGGGAAGGTAGGTAGGCTAAGGATGTCATAATTGATTGCCCAGAAATCATGGTTCTAGAAAACAAGTAGCATGAAACCAGTTACAACCTCCGGTAATTACTCTGCGAGGGCACGGGTCATTCCCTCGTATAAAACATATGAGATATCAACACAAATCAACTCGTCAAAACAACTCATGGAAGAGTGGTTGGATTCGCGTATAATTCGGATCTTCCATTAAAGACAAGTACTAGGTTCAGAATTTGAATCGTACGTGCATAATTCGGCGCCCGTATCATTTAGGAATAATTCGCGAATAGAGCTCACTCGTTGAATCATAAGGATTTTGTCCCAAAAATCCAAAAAACGGTGGAATTTTATGCGTTATGAGGGTTCCCCACTTCCCCTGGCACTATATTTGCTAAGAAATTACAGAACCTGAAATTCTTTTTAAAAAGATGGAATAAAGAAGAATTTGGTGGTGGGAACAACGCAAATATAACTAGAAGAGAAGATTCAAAGCTTTAATCTCTGTTTGAAGAAAATCAATCTTTAGATCAAACTCAATTCTCAAAAAGGTTTCAAACTGAATTAGACTTGAAGAAACTAAAAGTAATTGAAACAAAGAAAGTCTTACAAAGGTCTAAGGTGGAAAATTTCCGGAATGGTAATAAAAACTTCATATTTTCACAAAATAGCTACCTTGTCTAAGAAAGGAAACACCCAAATACCTGACCAATAAAGGCTTTTAGTCACGCATTCACAGTTTTGGTTCGCGAACTATTACCAAAAGTTCGTGTACAATCTCCTATTCACGAAATCAACCTTAACCTCACTGATAAGTGTTGCTTTAATAAATCACTCATAACTTCTTCGCTATAACTCGAAATTGAGTAATTCTTTGCTCGTTGCATTCGCATTCTCATTCACTACAACATTATGACCTTTCTAGTGATAAAGGTCATTCTCACAAATGTCATGGGATCAAATATCCTCGAGTGTATATATACTATGGCACGAGCTAATTTGACATTGTCTTAAGCTGGGAAATCATACATTCTATAAACACCGATTGATATATTGATAATTATTCATATTTGAATTTTATCTTAATTTTGTAGTCATCTGTTTCTGCTGGATAAATACGATAGTCAGATGCAACTACTAAAGATACATGCTTCAAAAAAAAAAAAAAAAATAACGGTCAGTCACTCGCGACAAACCTATTATTTCAGTTGTTTCCCTCTATTAACAAAAAAAAAAAAAAAAAAAAAACGTTAACCTGGTATCGTGCTTTGGAACTTCGTTAGTTTCGTGTATGTATAAGTAAAATTAATCTCGTTTGACATTTACAGCTGCTTCAGATTGTATAATCTTTCATCCTTATTAGGATCAAATTTCACAGGCTAAAAATGCATAAATAAGAGTCGAGATGTAAATTACAACAAATTGCCTTCCAAGTTCATTCGGTGACAGATGCAGGTGTCACTCCATCTTATGTAGCTAGGGTCAATCTCAAAGTACTGCATGGGCTTCATACTAGTGTGGACGATCTTTTCGATGAGGTTTACCTAATTAATACATATGTGAAAACCTTAATATATTTAACCATAATCTATATTATAAAAAAGTATGGGTGTTTGACTTTGAGATCAAAAAGTCATTTAGTGGCCAGGATTGATTCGGGAGGCTCATCCAGCGGTCCCTGTCGTGCAGATGGAGTTTTTGACTTCGACAGCCAGTAAAATTTCAGTATTGTTACGTGGGTTTATGTGGGTCAACAGAGTATGGGGTGGGTGCCGCTCGGGACTATCTGAAGCCGTCTAAATATTCTACGCGGTTCCTGACCGTTGATATCGAGCCCTAAAACAGTCTTTGCCACTATGTTTATATCTTTTTTTTTAATAAGAAAATAAATTCATTGATAAATCATTGAGTTACATCAAGTTTTCCAGATATTAGAGAAAACAACCATTCTTGTAATCTCTCATTCCAAAATACAGGATTACTACTCATTCTAGCATCTTTTGCTAATAAATTAGCCACCTCATTCGTCTCTCTTGGGACATAACAACATTCCCACTTGTTAAAATTATTAAGAAGATTTCGACAATCATAAATTATACTATTTGTTGTCCATTTCACCGAGCCTTGCTTGCCATTAATAGCATTCACTACATTAGCACAATCTCCTTCAAGTTGAAGATTAACGACTTGATTTTGACTTACCAAAAAAAAAAAACTTGATTTTGAACTTCCCATTTTATTCCTTCTAATGCAGCTTGCGCCTCAGGTTTTTATGCATCTTGTGCTACCCTTGGAATGCAGCCTGCTGCTTTCCAATTCCCTGCATCATCAACCACAATTAGTCCAGTGCCCATAAGCTTAGAATCTTTAGAGAAATAAGCATCGAAATTAACTTTGGTAAACGATTCAGGCGGCCTAATCCAGGGAATGTGCATCCTCACCTTGGCATTAGTATGATTACTTAAAGACAAGTGATTTTCACTAGATACCCATTCATGCACACTCTGATTTGTCAGACTCACAACATTAGGTATATTCAAAGGAGCATTATCAAAAACTACAGAACAACGAAGTTTCCAAATATGCCAAAGTGTAAATGAAGCAAACTCCACCAATCCCTTGTTGAAAACCGTTGATCTTCCACCAGTTATGAACCAGCTGGCAATCCACTCAAAAATGTTCACTCCACTACACAAACCTGCAATGTCAGGATTTATAGCCAGCTAAATGGATTTTAAAATATCACAATCAATCAATAAATGTTGGACAGTTTCATCACCTCTATCGCAAGAAGGACATTTAGGATTGATATCAACTACATGTCTAGCTAGTCTTTCCCTAACAGGTAAGCACCCATGAACACACTTCCACAAAAAATGCAAAATTTTATGTGGCAGATTAGCTTTCCAAAATAATTTCCAGGGAAAATTAGCAATCCTAACATCTGTAACATCACTTCTACTAGCTGAATCAAGGACCCTATAAGCCGTCTTAACAGAAAAGACACAATTTTCAGCTAGGACCCATCGTAATTGATCTGTACCAATTGATGGGATTCTAATTTTAGAGATTTCTTTAACGGTTTCATTATCAAAAATCATATTCAAAATATCCATTCTCCAAGACTTATTTTCATGATCAATTAGCTGATCAACAATTTGTAGAGATGCAGAGACAAAACGAGAAGATGGAGGAGTTTTCCAACCTGGAATCCAAATATCTTTCCAGATTGAAATACTCATGCCATCCCCAATTTTCTAACAATAATTTTCTTTGATAATACTTATACCCCTACACACACCTTTCCATATCCAAGACCCTGTCTTATCATTAACAAAATGTAGACGATTATGGAAGGGAAAATACTTACCTTTCATGACTTTGCCCCACAAAGTGTTCTCCCCAGTAAGAAATCTCCAAGCTAGCTTAGTGAGGATAGCACAATTCATCACTTCAGTTTTTTTTAAATATTTAAACCACCTAATTCTTTAGGTTGAGCCACTGTTTCCCACTTGATAATATTAAGATCTTCTTCCTGACTGTTTTTTGTTAAGCACGAAATTCCGCTGAAATCTATCAAACTTATCAGTGAGAACTTTAGGCATAGGAAAGACTGAAAGATGATGAGAAGCTAAAAACCCTAACACAGTTTGAGCCAACACAGTCCTACCTGGATGATTTAAGTGTTTACCATTCCATAAAGCCAATCTAAGACCAAGTTTTTCAGATGGATGCTTAAAAGTCTCAATTTTGTTTTTCTGAATTAAAAGAGGCACTCCTAAGTATGTATCTTGTAAGTCCATCCTTCTAATATTCAGAATGCTAGCAATTTGATTCTTAACATTAGGTTTAGTCTTTGGACTGAAAGCCAACCCTGACTAGCCAAAGTTAATGGACTGCCCAGAGAACTTACTAAACATATGGATTATCCCAGCTAGATGTTTGGTACTATCAACAGTTGCACGAGTAAAAACTAAACAATCATCCACAAAGAATAAATGACTGATGGAAGGACAGTTTTTCGTGACTTTAATCCCATGAATTTTCCCACTAGTTTCAACATGCACAAGAAATATAGAAAACGATTCCATACATATTATAAAAAGATAGGGAGACAATGGGTTTCCCTGCCTAAGGCCCTTGTAGGAAAGAAAACCTCACCAGGACTGCCATTAAGTAGAATGGACGCGGAAACGGTGTACACATATTCATGAATCATATCACACCAATCACTGTGAAATCCTAGTCATCTAAGGATAGCAATCAAAAAACTCCATTCAATCCTATCAAAAGCCTTAGATATGTCAAGATTGACTGCCATAAGGCCTTTCTCGGCTCTACACTTTTTCATAGTGTCCACTATTTCATGGGCTATAACTATATTATCAGTTATTAACCTAGATGGGAGAAAAGCTGCTTGATAAGGACTTATGAATTTATCCATGACCCTTTTCAGTCTAGTGGACAACAACTTGGAAATGATTTTATAAGAAACATTACTTAGACTAATTGGCCTATAGTCAGAAGCATTCTTAGGATTTTCAGTTTTAGGAATAAGACTAATAAAACTATGATTCATTTGTTTAAGAAGGTGTTTAGAGTGAAAAAACGCTTTAACTATATTAACCACACTATCACCAACCGCACTCCATATTTGCTTGTAAAAATCAGGTGGAAAGCCATCTGGACCTGGCAGGGTCCATGGCTGCATTTGAAAAAGCACATTTCTAATCTCCATAGTAGTCGGAGACTTAAGAAGCATAGTGTTATCCTCCTCTGTGATGTAGGGATTTAAATTTTGCAAGAAATTATCAGGATTAAAAGTCTTACTAATTTTGGGAAAATGATCCCTAAGTTCACTAGCAATGCTAGATCTATCAGTTAACCAAATTCCTATATTAGACTGGATAGTCTCAATTTGAGTCCTTCGTTTTCTAAACTTAACCTTATCCTAAAAATATCTAGTGTTTTTATTCTGAAAAGGGATATCCTCTCTGACCCTTTGCATATAAAAGTCCTGTTGGACTTCATACCAATGTTTAAGCTGGTTTTCCAAATCAGTAATAACATCCAAATTACTAAGCCTATCACCATTCTGCAGGACAGTATCAAGTTGGCCTTGAATATTATTTAGATTAGTTTGCATGTTACCAAAATTATTCCTATTCCATTGACTTAGAACATGCTTCACATTCTTCAAAGACCTAGTAAGCCTAAAAGCATGAGATCCATTCTCAACATGATTCCAAGGAGAACACAAACATATTGCTATTCAAGTGTTAATTATTATTATACTTTTTTTCTTCTTCAATTTGGTCTGATTGGTCTGGTCTCTTTATTTTATTTTTATTAACTCAATCACTACTTCAGGGGAGGACATTATTCTCGGGTTTCTGGGTTTGATTTGGAGGAGTTTTGCTCGGACTTTTTCATGGTAATGATATGGTATTACCCTGTTACATCAACACAAGGTAGGTAGTGGTTCAAGGATTGGAAGTTTCCATACAGGGACGGAGCCAGAAATTCTATACAAGGGGGCTAATTGAATAAACAAAATATTTAGGGGGGGGGCTTATTAAGAGACTTTTCTTTTAATTAGTAAGAATTTTAAGGGATCACTAAGGAATTAACCAAAAACAGGGGAGGCGGGGGCCACCCCTGAGCTCTACTTAGCTCCGTCCCTGTTTCCATACTTATTTCATTAGACAGGGAAAGTAAGCCATTCTCGAATCTTAGGAGTGATTTTTGAGGAACCAGAAGACACGTAGAAGTGAAGCAAAACGAGAAACAATTTCCGTGACCTGCGGGAGAAGTTAGAGATTCCTTGGAGATTTAATCTCCTTGTAGTGTATAAATGCATTGGGTCGAGTCCTAGAGATGAACCGAGACCTCGGGGTAGCTAGGAGAGCCGAGAAGAAGAAGTGCAGATAATTATATCTGCTGCTACACGAAGAATAAGAAGGAAGAAACCGTTACCTACTCTTTCAAAATTCAATATATTTGTAACAGTTTTCCAATAATTATTACTGTTGGGTTTCTCTGTAACAGTCGGCTCTGTAACAGCGGGTTCTGTAACAATTATATTTGTTACAAACTCGATTTTTTTTCTTCAATAAAACACCTATTCAACCATGAGTTATTATTTTGAGCATGTTTTTGATATGAGGAGCTAAACCCCTTAGCCGAGGCGACAGAGGAAGCCATTGTTCCATGAAAAGTGGTATATTTCTATTTTAATTAATTTTTGCAATTTCTTTTATGATTATTTGCATGGAACTAATATTGAAAATTGATTTTTATTTAATTATTGTGATTCGTTTTGATGGAGCATGCTTAGTTTTAAACTTTTGATGTTTCATGCTTGATGTTTACAATTGTTACTTCGAAAATCTACTAGAGGCAATAAATTAGAGTCACTTTAAACGCAAAGAATTGCATGAATATTGATTAGATTGAATCAATTAATTGGTCAATGGTGGAATCCTGAGTCTCGGTGCTTTTTATAATTTTGATACAACTTTATTTTAGTTTTCTATTTGAATTTGAATCTAAAATCGAATCTTCACAAGTTCGAGAATCGAATCTATTATTACCACTTTCTACAACATATCAATTTTTGGCGCCACCGACGCGGACTTGTTTTTAGATTTGATTTTTCATTTTTTTGATTTTTGTTCTTTTTTACGCGTTTTGGTATTTTATGTTTGCTTTCAGACTTGGAGATGAGCTAAAGAAAAAGAGAAAAAGTACTGAAAAAAAAGGCAAAGCCAAAGAAGGAAAGAAAAGAGAAATCCAAAAGGAGTGAAGAAGAATATTTTTGTATATAGTTAATTTATTTTTATTAGATTTTATTTCTTTTTATTTTTAGAAACTGTATTAGGGTTTATTATTATTTTTGTAATTTTTTATTTTCTTTTTGGACACTTTGGACATTCTTGGACATTATTTTTATTTTTAAACCTTAAGGAAGGCTGGTATTAAATATAAACTGTTTGCAGAGAAGGACGACAATTACGATACTGTCTCGACCCCTCGGGTTCGTAAACTGACATAGAAGTTGGTGGCCCGAGTCGACTACAACCGATTCATCCCCCGTCTGGAACGGGAGGTAAGATTCTAAACACTCGCGAATCCCCTGTCAGCGGGTTACTGTCTTCCTTCGTATGCATATATGTTGAGGACTGAATACGAATATTTATTTTTCTAGTATAGGGCAAGGCCAGGCCATACAAGATAAGGGTTCAGATTTCATCACCGTTCTCTTCTTGCCCGCCTTAGTAACACGTAACCTACGCGAACCTATGCCTTAAAATTTTGACTATAACGAGACCGATAAGGTAACGAGCTTATAGGAAAGTAGTTCAAAAGGATCGTATTAGGTATCTTGTTAGCCTAACTCAAAGTTCAGGAAGATTACTAGAAGACGATTAGAGCCGCCTTGTAACCCAGGGAAGCGTTTCCAAAGAGGTGGGGGTATCAAAGCTCCTCTGAGCTTCTCATGCTTCTATTCGACTTACTTTATTCGGATCGTCCTACGAGGTTTGCTAAAATTGTACCTAGTTGCCTCTTGGAAGAGTAGAAGATGGTCTAGAAACAATCTAAGTGGAGCCATCATGCTTTTTGTTTCCTAGAAATCAATAGGTTTGATTTGGTTGAGTCGGCCTTGATTTGTGATTGCTTACCCTTCCAATTTAGCAAATTTATTTTGTATGCATGAACGTAAAAGAGTCGCTCTAGGTCGATTTATTAAAGAGAAACCTAGTATTTCTAAGAATCTCGATTACCTTAATTTAGAAAGTCCGATTTTCGGAAAGTCCAGTTTGGAACATCCCTCTTTTACTGAGCAGAGAACCCTTAGTACTCCAATAGCGCTAGAAATAGCAACTTTGAAAGCTTTGCTGAATCCTACTAGGACCACTCGTCCCTCGTGCATTAAGTTAGCTGAAACTGATGCAACCTATGAACTGAAACCTGGGACCATACAGATGCTCCCAATCTTTTTAGGGAAAGAAAATGAAAAGCCCTATTTCCATGTTAGGGATTTTGAGGAAATTTGTAGTACCCTAAAAATTAGAGGCCTTGATGATGATGCTTTGAAACTTAGGTTATTCCCCTTTTCCATGAAAGATAAAGCCAAATCGTGGCTATATAGTTTGACTTTCGGGTCAATCGAAACATATGAAGAACTTACATCTGCCTTTTTCAACAAGTTTTTCCCTAGGCACAAAACATCGTCTATTATGTTAATTGCATATATTTAGTGTCGAATCCATGATAGTAATTGCTCATATTCTTGCAAATTATTGTATATTACGTTTGTTTTTCTCTATTTGTGTTTTATTAAGTGAATCATCTAAAAGAAGTGAATTGGCACATATTTGTGCAATAAAAGAAGTTAGCTAAAAGCGGAGAAGGGCCAAAGACCAAGTGAACTCGTGCGATTCTAGGAGTTCTTGATATCATCTCGAAGAGGACGAAAAGACGAAGTCAACGGCGGAAGAACGGAGTCATTCTGACATCGTATGAAGATTTTATGGGCATTTGAAGCAAGTCAAAGGGCGCGAAGTTGTTGCAGCATGGCACAGAATTTATAAAGGCACCCATATTTATGTTAGGGGCTGCCACCTTCTTCCTCTTTACCAATCATGTAAACAACAACATTGATGATTCAAAAGGGAAGAACACATTGCTTTGGTGACTTGGTTACGGCTGTAGACTGTGGAGGCGATGAAGACTGATGGCAGGGATCGACGGAAGGAGAAGCTACTGATATTTATTGGTATGCTCGGTTTTGTATGGGAGCTTGGGAAGATCATTGGGTTTCTGTCGGAGTTGCAAGACTGGATTGGAGTTACTGCCGTCAATCAACATCAGTGAAGATGGTAGTAGTGTTGGCAGTAGTCATGAGAAGGAACGAGTCTGAAGTTGGGCAGTGGTTGAATGACGATGGAGTTGGCAGTGATGATGTTAGTTTGATCAATGGTGTTGTTCACGATGGCTGGGAATGGATTGATTTCTGCTGCTATGGTTGATCGATAGAATGAGATGCTGCTGATATTGAATGGAGATCTCGAGACAAAGAAGGAGTAGAGAAACCAGTTGACAGGTTGTTGCCAAGCTGCCATTGACGATGAAGCTTGAGTTGGTGATGACAGGGGAGAACTCGAAGCTGTGATGGTGATTGATCGAAGGCAGTGGTGCTAGTAATGGATTTGGTGTTGTTTCTGTTGCCATGGGAAAATGGAGCTCGAGGTGAGAAGATATGATACCAGGGATTGAGAATGAAGCTGCTGCCATTATCTGCAGTCGATGATGAAATGGATAAAACATAGGAGGAGTACGGACTGCATTTCTAGTACAGACTGGTTGTTGCTTCTCGAGTTTAGAAGACAGTGAGAATGGTTACTCGGTGATGACCTGATGCTGTAGCTGCCATGATCATGTCTCGGTGATCAATGGAGTTTGGTATGGAGAACTTGAGTTTGCTGCTAGCTAAGACCGAGAGATAAAGATGGGTTATGAAGCTCAAACTGACAATAACTCGAGCTCAGTAGCAATGAAGGATGATGCAGACCGGTGTTCGAGTTCAGTTCAGAGAGATGGGAACAGAGTTTGGCAGTAAAATAAGGAAAAAGAGTATAAGAAGTTCAGAGTACTACGGTAGGATTTTATCAACCGTACATGAACTCAGTTCAACTTACGGATTGAAAGATACAACCGTAGCTAAACTCAGGGAAGGAAGTTGGTTTGTGGAGTTTACAGTTCAACCTACGGATGGAAAACCAAACCGTAGTGTACTTCAGTTGAGGTTACGGTGTGGTATTCTACCGTAGAAAAGGTCAGGCGATGTTACGATGGGGTTTACCCATCCGTATATAAACTCAGGAGAAAAGATAGAATTCCGTGGAAGTTATAAGAGAAATACACGGTCAGTTACTCAGGACCGACAAGCCAAAGACAGCTGAGTTTGAGATTGTTGGGCTGGACTGCACTCACTCACGCCAGCCCACTTAGCTTGTTGCGCAGGATTTTGACGCGGACAGGTTTTTGGACGTGAGATTTTTGGTATTTCGGCTAGTTTTGGCAACCTATTTCACACGGGACTTGGCGCACGGGCACAACAACACTTGGGTTACTATATAAGAGACTTTTCTAATATTTTGGGAGATATCTTTTAATCTTTAATCAAGCCATTGGAGAGAAGAACTCAAGGGAAGAAAAGCTAGGGTTTTGGAGCGATTCGTCACCGTAACTATTTTTTTTCCATTTTATCATATGAAACTCATGGATTTTGTTAGTACCATGAGTAGCTAAACTTCTTAGTGGTTGGGGATGAATTCTAAGTTCTAGACATGATTTGAGTTATTATATAAATCTATTTTGAAGTTCTTCACATGATTATTGATTGTTTATACTAATTAGAATATTTATGATTGATTGATAGATTGTTTAGGTGGCCAACTGAGTTACTTTGTTGATTCAATCAAATGCTAGTATTGAGTTAGGAGATAAGTAATAGTCGAATAATTCATACAAAAGTAGAGAACACAAGACCTTGCAGAGGGATTCTGTATAGCGATTGTGTGTATAAACAACACTAGAAAGTGGACCTTGAGCTAAGAGTCTAACTACTAGGATTAATCTATAATTCACAAAAGATAAAGCATTCGACCAAATTACACCTTGAATGAGCTACTACTAGGTGGTTTCGACGAATGGAATCTGGTATTGGAGAGCTTCCGTACCCAGTGATATAAGGAATTTAGGGGATAGCACTGAGCTAGCTGTTATTCCACGGTTGGTAATAATCTATGATTAATTGTATTAATGGATGAATATAATAACTTGATGACGGTTTAGTAACGAAGAAGGATTCCCTGATCATATTTCTCTCCATTGCTTGCAATCTTAATTACTTTTCATTGCTTTATTATTTATTTAGCTTTAAGATCTAAAACAAACCCCCATTGTGACACTTTTTGACAACTAAAACTCCCTGCTCTTCGTGGGAACGAACCTTATTTGCTATTATATTATTCATTAGTAAAGTAGAATATAAGTGAATTAATTTGTGCACCTACGACACTCATCATATTAGGACGCAAATCTGTACATTTTCGCAAGAAGAGGGAGAATCTTTGTATAGGTATTTGGAAAGGTTCAATGATTTTTTAACACAATGTCCTCATCATGGTTTAGAAAAGGTTAGGCTAGTTCAAATCCTTTATGAGGGTTTAGATTATTCCACAACAACCATGGTAGAATCTCTGTGTACAGGTGGGTTTGAAAACCAAATAGTTGATGCGGCGATGACATTTTTGAATGACGTCGCCGAAAAGACCCAACAATGGGAAAATATTAGGGAACCCCAGAAAATAATTCTTTTCGGCAGAGGAAACGTTAATAGGGTAGAAGGAGGCTTTGAATCAGATGTCAAAATTGCTGCTATAGAAAAAAGGTTAGAAGCTTTAGAATTGGGTCATACTAGTGGTAGAGTGGAGCCTTTCTGGGAAGGCCGGAATATTGAAGAGCAAGCCAATGCTCTTTATAATAACACTAGATTCGATAACCGTCAAAAGTTTGACCCATATTCAGAAACCTATAATCCTGGTTGGAGAAACCATCCGAACCTTTCATGGTCTAAGGGCCAGAGTCAAGGTCAATTTAGTAATTCTAATACCCCCCAGGTTTTGGTTACAATAAGAATTCTTCAGGTCCAAAGAATAAAATATCTAGTTTAGAGGAATCTATTAAGTTGTTAGCAAAAACTCAGGAAACGTTAGCACCAAGCCATGTTAGTTTTTAAGAGGAAAACAAGCAGAACTTTCAAACTAATGCTCAGACCCTTGCTAAGTTAGAACTTCGGGTAGGTCAAATAGCTAAGACTTTAAGTGAGAGAGATAACGGTAGGTTTCCTAGTCAAACACAACCTAACCCTAGAGGAGTTCATGAAGTAGGTGCGAAACCATCACATCAGCTGAATGCTATTAGAACCCTTAGGAGTGGTAGAGTTGTAGACAATAAGGTAACCATGCCCGATAGTGAGCATACTGTAGTTAACCCCTCAGGACCATCCATAGCTGAGGAAACTGATAAAATCTCTGATGATGCCAACTCGGTTCCTAAGATGCCCTATTTTATGCCTAGAGCCCCATTTCCCCAGCTATTAGTACCAACAAAGAATGAATCCAACTTTAATGACATAATGGAGGTTTTTAAGAATACTAGAAGCAATTAGGAAACTGCCGGCTTATGCCAAGTTCCTCAAGGATATGTGTACACGAAAGCGAAAGCTTAGTGTCCCTAAAAAAGCCTTTTTACCTAGTCATGTAAGTTCTATCATTCAGAACACCACAACTCCTAAGTATAAAGACCTAGGTGCCCCTACCATTGCTTGCACGATAGGAAAACACATGGTAAAGAAAGCTTTACTCGACTTAGGAGCCAGTGTGAACTTACTTCCGTACCATGTATACTTACAACTAGGACTTGGTGAATTGAAATCTACCAAGATAACACTGCAGTTAACTGATTATAGCTTCCGATTTGGATAGTGATCAGGAGAGCAGACCAGTGACCGTGATTCAAGACAATAAGGAAGCTTTAGGGTGGACCATAGCGGATATTAAGGACATAAGTCCTACAGTGTGTATGCATCAGAGGATGAACCACCTGATTATATAACTTAGAAAAAGCAATTAGGAATATTGTGACTAGTGTATTTAGAGACACCCAAAATTCTAAGTTTGGGGGTGGACTTGGAATATATGCCTCTACCATTTCACAAGAGTATCTTCATAGAGAAGTTCAGTTGTTAGACACCCATCCTCTGGTTGATGTGGTTTACCTAGGTGATGATACCAAGATTGACTTTGTTTTCCCACCAACAACTTTTCTTCCAATTGCGGGAATGTATGAGTTTGAAATGTGTCAGTTATTAAGTTTTGAGACTAAGCCTAATTACTTTAGGAAATTAGAATCGACACATTTGCTTAAGAATGACCACTGCTTTCATTATGGTCAACTGTGTGAGTAAACTATGATTGACTTTGAGGATCCCAAATTATTCAGGTTATTACTATGTGCTTCAAAGTTCTTAATTAAGTTTTTCCAAACTCTACAACCTGAATCGGATCTTTCCACTGAGGAAATCCATCCCAAAGAGGTTTACCTAAACTCATTTATAGATTCTGAACCTAATCCACAACTAGATATAGTTGTCTTAAACAAAATACTGGATAAGGTTGTGCTCAGTTTGTTCATTCTTTTGGCATATTGTTGTTTCCTTTTACTTGTGTCATCTCTATTTGGTTTTGACGATCCACAGTTGTTCCGGATATTGATATATGATTCCATGAGGTGACTAATCCTTTCTTAGTCTGGCTGAAGACTTTAAACTTAGTACTTCTTGGGAGGTAACCCATGCTCATGCAACACAGTAATATCTTTCCTTATCTCTTTTGCTTCAAGTGGTAACAGTTTCTCCTTATTCATGCTTTTAATTCCATTTTAGAACAATGAGGACAATGTTAGATTTAAGTTTGGGGGTATGGGAGAAACTTTTTAGTTGCATTATTAAACTCCAAAGCCTAGAAATTTATGCCTATTAAGGATAGCACTAACCAATCTAAGTGGATGGAAGCATCTTAGTTGTAGGAGTTGAGGAACCCAACAGTAGAGTCTATTCATAAAAGCACATAATTCAGGTGTTAGAAATAACATGGTAGTTTCACCGTATCTCGGAGTCGTCACCATATCACTTTTTGTTTTTATTTTCGCAAACTTGTATGTTTCTCTAAGTGATTTGGTGGGGCACACGCATCGAATTGTTACCACCGCTAGAATGAAGTAGAGTGATTGAGTTACTAAAAATAAAATAAAAAGACCAGACCAATCAGATCAAATTTGAAAAGAAAAAAACAAAAAAAAAAACAAGTATAATAATAATTAACACTTGGATAGCAATATGTGTGTGTTCTCCCTGTCTCCGTCGCCTAAACAAACGTGGAACGCAGGATCCACGGGAATTACCATGTAATCTGCTGACAAGAAGCATGAGCTTGGATCCGCAAGATCTAATCATGTTTTTAAAAAAAATGTTTATTGTTAATGTTCAGTGAATAAATCGACCATTGGTTCCCTTGTATATGCCAGACGAGTTGATCTAGAATTAGGATTATCGACCACTGGTTCCCTTGTATATGCCGGATATGTTGATATTTAGTCAGACCAGTATCTCAGTCCATTAGGATAGGTTCGTCTTGGCAGTGGCCTTCAGACAGATATGGGAAACACCGTTGATCTTAGTCAACATCATTGCAACCATCTATTATCTCCATATCCATCTTCTTAATCTTTTCACATGTGATTGTGGTTTGTTGACTCCAGATATTGATGTCCATAGTGCGACTACCTGAGTAGAGCTATGTCACTCGAATCATGGTACTTCCTTCTGTAGTCAATGAGAGTATGCCAACCAAGGAGGTTCTTTAGTGCTATTCCAAGGTTCTGCATAGATAGCTAGGGTTTGGAGTAAAGGTTTTGTGGGTACACCTCTGGTAAACCCTCCCGAGACTATAACTCGGCCACTAGGGCCACCTAGGGGTTTAAAGGCTTGTTGCACATGCTAAGTGCAATCGCGATGCCTGCAACAGTGAGTTAGGATTTTATTATGTAGATTAGATTTGCTCGGGACTAGCAAATAATAAGTTTGGGGGTATTTGATAGACGCATTTATGTGTTTATTTTGATCTTAATTATGTGTATTATTAGTGCTCGATTTTATACTTATTTGATTATATTATGTTTTTATAGGTGTTTTTGGAGAAATAAGCTTTTGCGGCAAAATTGGCTCGAAAAGTGGTTTTTGCACCCCAGGGAGAAAATTACTAAAGGTACCCAGAGGATTTACTATTGGCACCCAAAAATGGATAAGGGGCACCTCACTGATAAGGGGTACCTTACTGCGCTAAGAACACTGTTAGAGCACTGCTCGGTCGAACTCGCAAGCGTTGCTATCTCAAGCTTGTTTGTCAAGTTTAGTTGTCAAAACTATAAGTCTTGATTTCTCGTCTACTTATAGCTATGCCTCGGATTGAATAGAATGTGTAGTTGAGCTTTAGACTTCACGGTGTTCATCGATTGAAGATGAAGAACTACTAAGGGGAGCTTGTGGAACTTCATCAACAAAAGGTATGTGGATACTTGAACTCATCTATCACTCAGAAGTCTATTTCTATTATATCTCCTATTGAGACAAAAGTCGTTTGGCTATATAGACTTTACTGTATACACATTTGATATTTTGAGCTGAGTTTAACTCACTTACATATTTCTCGAAATATGTGTTGGTAAGCTTTTGCTTTAACCGAGTTCATCTTTTATTCTTGACGAAAGTCAAAAGATGATCATGTGAAAATCGCCTGGTAACATCTTACATGATTTGTGTGAGACAGTCATTTGATGTAGACTCGGAATGTTTCGTATTGATCATTTGATTACTTGAAAATTGCTTTGAAGCTAATAGTTTGTGTAAGACAGCTATTCTCATCTTCTAAGAATGTTTCAATGATTGAAATGGAAGTTTAGAACAATTAACCATTGATTGGATATAGCACAGTATGTGTACTTGTATGCTAACTGTTGCAAGTGTATTCCAAGTTCGGGAATTGAGTATGCATACCCGTATGCGTACTGATTCAACAGTTGAAGTCTGAGAACTATAGTATGCATACCCGTATGCATACTGGTTTCAACTGAGTTAGGTCATGAACGACAGTATGCGTACCCGTTTGCATACTGGGGAACAAGACCAAGTCCAGGAACTTAGGTATGCGTACCCATTTGCATACTGGCAAACAAGATCAAGTCTGGGAAATTAGGTATGCGTACCCGTTTGCATACTTGAGTGGGTTAAGTTCTAAAATCGTTATACTCATGAACAAATATATTTATATAATAAGAAATGCAATCTTTGCAAACCGTGGCTATAATGTTCATGAATTGATTCGAGTGAATCAAAACCGATTTTGCTTCAATTGTGTCTTGTATACTTCTATGAGAATATAAACAATTGAACAACTCTATAACTAGTTTCATTTGATTCATTTGAACTAGTTGTGATTAAGATGAACAAGGTTTATATGAAAGTGTTCATATGGATAACTTTGGTTAACTATTGTTGAGCCAACTAAGTGTACACGTTTAGGTACGGTTACCCATATCTAAACGAAGGTACATTTCATTTTTATATAATAAGCTAAGACAATCTAACGGTTGAAAGATATTATCTTGAATCTAATCAGGTTTTCATCTAACGGTGAATATTGAATGCTTTGTTACCAAGGTAACATTGATTGCAAACCCTGATTTGAAGACTATATAAGGTAGAACTCTAGCAACTGGGAAACATAATCCCCACACCTCCTGTGTGATACTAGTTGCGACCAGAGTCGATTCTCCTTTGACCAAGGTTTTTCTTAAACCATTATAGGTTAACGACTTAAAGACTTCATTGGGATTCTTAAGCCAGACCCAACTATTTTCTCTGTAGTTATGTGTTCTGATCTTACTTTGCTCTATCATATTGAGTACTATCTTCTCTAAGATTTGTTCGAGATTTAATCTCCGATAGGTAAGATATAAAAAGTAATCACAAAGCTCTTCGTCTCATTCTTTGTGATTCCACAATATCTTGTTCCGCTACCATACGGTTAAGTTATTGTGAGGTGATTGATATTACTAGGTTGTTCTTCGGGAATATAAGTCCGGTGTATCAATTGGTTCCTGTTCACCTTGATTTATCAAAAGGCGGAACAAAAACTCGTAGGTATTTCTGTGGGAGACAGATTTATCTATTCAATAGACTTTTCTGTGTGAGACATATTTGTTTATCAAGTCTTCGACTTTGGGTCTTAGCGACTCTTAGTTGTGGGTGAGATCAGCTAAGGGACTCAAGTGCGTAGAGTCCTGTTGGTATTCAGAGACGTAAAGAACGCGACTGTACCTTAATCAGTGTGAGATTGGTTAGGGCTCAACTACATTCCAGTCCGAAGTTAACTTGTAGTAGGCTAGAGTCTGTAGCGGTTTAATACAGTGTGGTGTTCAAATCTAGTCTAGGTCCCGGGGGTTTTCTGCATTTGCGGTTTCCTCGTTAACAAAATTTATGGTGTTTGTGTTATTTGTTTTCCACATTATATTTGTTTATATAATTGAAATATCACAGGTTGTGCGTAGTTCAATCAATTAGATAATCCAACCTTTGGTTGTTGATATAAATTGATCGACACTTGAACATTGGTCTTTGGTAACGTTCAAGTTGTTTCTCATAATAATCAAGCTCGTGGATTTCTATCTGTTTGATTTGCTGATTATATTGAGAAACATAGATATAACTCTTGGATGTATTTTCCTTGATTGAGTCTGACTGTCTAGTTGGTTCTCTTGGAAATATATTGGAGTTAGTCCATACAGATTGACGAAACGAAATATTGGGTGTGGTTATTAGACCCCCGTTTTTTTAATTGGTATCAGAGCAGGCAAACACGTTTAAGACCTTATAAGTCTGTGTTTGTAGCAATATGACTCTATGGACAGTAGTGCTATCTCTTACAAACGCATCACCATAAACAAAAGTTTTGTTTCTATGAAATCTATTAAAGAGAAAGACTTGTCGATCTCACATATAGATGAACAATCTGTTTCTACGAAAAAGACAAGTATATATATGTGTTACCCTAATTATCTTACTAATGAATCTGATTATGAAGTAGAAAGGGAAGCAGCCCAAGAAAATGCAGCGTATCTAAAACTTGTTAGAATCCTGACAGTTGAAATCAATAGGTTGAAACACAAGGTCAATACAATGGTTGGTATGGTAAAAGATCGTGATTCCCAATTAAGGGTTCTTCGTGAGGAAAATGTTATAGTTTGTTCATCCCAGACCTTACTCGAGGCTAAACTCAGGGAAGACGCCCTTTAAATAGAACGACTAGTGAGTAATCTCTCTATTCAAGATAAAGGTCATTCTGTGGAGTCCGTCATACCAATTACTTTTAATTATGTTGTGTTTTTCGAAAACATGGCTAGTTCTAATCATGTTTCTCTAATAAAACCAGCTTCAGAAGCTAAACTCCAAATCCTTTCTATTGCTAAAGATGTGCTTGGTTCTTACACTGATCATGGATCTACCACATCTCATGGAAGGAAGAAGTCTTCTAACGATGGTTCTAATGCTACACACTCTAATCACTCCCGTGATCAGAAAGTATGTCTTTTTTGTGATTCAAAAGGACATGTTCAACGGAAGAGAAAACTAAAGCTAAATGACAATTACTTTGGTTGACTTCAACACACCTTAGATTTAATACTCAAAGGTATAACTGACATTCGGATGTCTAAACCTATTGGTTTTAGTACTCACCCTGTGAATTCTTCCAGGAATGTCAGTTCAATCTGCTCATTGAACATTCGAACTAATCGTAGCATTAATACAAATCGTTCAAGAAGATTTCAGAAAGTCTTTCTCAGTCTAAGATGGAGGATGATATTCAAGATGTGAGAAAGGTACCAGAATGTGAAAACAACAGTGGAGATATGAAGAACAACCTTAATCTGATAATTGAAGGATACAAGGATCTTATCAACAGGCTGTCGAAATCCTCCATACAAACTTATTCTGGTAAGGATTCAAACTTGGTCTCATACTTTGATGACAGTAAGTTTTATGATACTTTTTCACATCAAAAAGGGTTACCTCCAAAAATTAGAAGAAAAAAGAGGATTAATCATAAAGAATATTCATTTGATGAGCATAAAGCTCATACTTGTGCTAATTAATCACAAGGGTTGAATGCTTACTCATAAAAATCCTGTTGAGTAAGGGTTGCTAATAATCAGGTATACTTATTGGTAAAATGCTTTCTGATTAGTTGAGCTATTTTCTTATCGTCCATAACTAAACTATTGTCTACAGACAGCTTTGCCTAAGTATTGTCTTGTCTCGAGAATCACTTTGATTGTCTACTTTTTAATTTTTAATTTTTTTTTTCAATTGACTTATGAGCTACTTTTGTGCTCTAATTTTTTTCCTTATATGGAAACGTAAAATTTATTGAGCCAAAAATTGTGAAAGAAAATTTTCACGTAGAAAAAATCGTGTTGTATTCTTTTTACCTTGTAAAGAGGTACTTTACAGTTTGTGTTTTCGAGACCATGTTGGTTTTCGTACGGGTATCCACATTTACTTGTCACGAACCAATTTTTAAAAACACTAAAGTTATTCCCTAAGAAACCATTTAACTACCAATCCTATTAAGTCACGTACGCGTACTCTAGGTTATTCTTTTGTGTCAAGAATGTCATCTCCTTCTCGCACCTGTGATTGTGCAAAAGGTTTTCTTGACAAAGGTATTGGTTTTGGGTCCAAAGGGAAGAAGAAAATAACCCTAGTAGATGTTGATGATATCAAATATCAAGTCTTGAGGATTACTCTGATGTCTCATGCTACTATGCTTATACTCATCAAGATGTTGAGAATGATGAGATGGTTTCGGCCGAAGTGGTTCACGATTTTCTTAAATACTTTGAGGAAGCAAAAATGCAGCTCATTGATACTATGAAGGGTCTCGATGTGTTAAGAAGTGAGTTAAAAAAGGTTAACTCTGACCTTGTTCTCATGAAAACACATGTTAAAGATCTTCTCAATGAGGATATCTTCTCTGAAGAAACAGTAGATGATGTCAATCACAAGCTCAAAGGTCTTAAGACTCGTGAGGGTTCTGGAAAATCTCTTTGATTTCAGTTCATGGTCGGTTTTGATGGTTTAGGAGTCTTTTTTGTCTTTAGCTTGTTGGTTTTTATTTTGTCTAGGAAACTTTTTATGAGAATTTATTCTTGTGTTTTAAGAAGGATAACTAGGGTTTGGAATAGCCTATATTGTGATTACACATAGCTATTGCCAACGATTTTCATCTTGCAATGTTTTTAAATTTATTTATTTAAATCCTAAATTTTATTCGGAAGATGATATTGCAGTATTAATCTTTATTGGTTTTATATATTGCAAATAATGTTATGGGATATGTGTGTTTACGTATGTGAACTATGATTGTCTCATATATGTCAAAAGTTAAGTCTATTATGTCATTATGCAAATATTGATGGAAAATAGAATGAACTTTTGATGTCAAAGATTAAGTCTATGGTGTCATTATGCAAATATTGATGCAAAATAGAATGAATCTTTGAATATTCCGCAGTAATGATCTTTTCCTGATCCACTTCTATGTGAAAGTACTGTACGGCTCCGTAAGTTTTCTTATGTTGATCATTTCCGATTAAATTAATCATTGAGGTTCCTTTGTGGTTAATTTAATTGAGTTTTCTGGATACAAATTCATGTTTCATGTGATTTGTTAATGTCCAAAGAAATCCTTCTTTTCTTGTAAAAGTAAGGCCGCTCTTGTTGTTCTTTCGGGAATGACATTTTATGGGGGAGAGTTCTTAATTGAACTTGTTCTTAATTGCCACATCTTTGTGGGGAGTGCGGTTGTGGAATATTGTAGGAGTTATCTTATATCTTTATGAACTCCTTGATGAATACACTAAGTTTCGACTATGTGAAATCATCAAAACAATCTAAATATAGGTACAATTCATTTGTGTGTAACAAGCTAAGTTCAATCTAATGGTTGAAAGATATTAGCTTGAATCTAAGAAGGTTTTCATCTAACGGTGAATATTGAATGCTTTGTTACCAAGGTAACATTGATTGCAAACCCTGATTTGAAGACTATATAATGGAGAACTCTAACAACTAGGAAACCTAATCCCCACATCTCATGTGTGATACTAGTTGCGACTAGAGTCGATTCTCCTTTAACCTAGGTTTTTCTAAAACCATTATAGGTTAACGACTTAAATACTTCATTGGGATTCTGAAGCCAGACCCAACTATTTTCTCTGTAGTTGCGTGTTTTGATCTTACGTTGTTCTATCGTATTGAGTACTATCTTCTCTAAGATTTTCTTGAGATTTAATCTCCGATAGGTAAGATATAAAAAGTAATCACAAAGCTCTTTGTCCCATTCTTTGTGATTCCACAATATCTTGTTCCGCTACCATACGGTTAAGTTATTATGAGGTGATTGATATTACTAGGTTGTTCTTCGGGAATATAAGTATGGTGTATCAATTGGTTCCTGTTAACCTTGATTTATCAAAAGGCGGAACAAAAACTCGTAGGTATTTCTGTGGGAGACAGATTTATCTATTCAATAGACTTTTCTGTGTGAGACAAATTTGTTTATCAAGTCTTCGACTTTGGGTCATAACAACTCTTAGTTGTGGGTGAGATCAGCTAAGGGAATCAAGTGCGTAGAGTCCTACTGGGATTAAGAGGCGTAAGGAACGCGACTGTACCTTAATCAATGTGAGATTGGTTAGGGCTCAACTACATTCCAGTCAAAGTTAACTTGTAGTAGGCTAGAGTCTGTAGCTGCTTAATATAGTGTGGTGTTCAAATCTAGACTAGGTCCCGGGGCTTTTCTGCATTTGCGGTTTCCTCGTCAACAAAATTTCTGGTGTCTGTGTTATTTCTTTTCCGCATTATATTTGTTTATATAATTGAAAAATCACAGGTTGTGCTTAGTTGAATCAATTAGATAATCCAACCTTTGGTTGTTGATATAAATTGATTGACACTTGAACATTGGTCTTTGGTGCCGGTCAAGTTGTTTCTCATAATAATCAGGCTTGCGGATTTTTATCTGGTTGATTTGCTGATTACATTGAGAAACAAAGATATAACTCTTGGATATATTTCCTTGATTGAGTCTGACTGTCTAGTTGATTCTCTTGGAAATATATTTGAGTTAGTCCATATAGATTGCCTAAACGAAATATTGGGTATGGTTGTTAAACCCCCGCTTTTTCAGACACCCCATATATCTGCTGCTACACGAAGAAGAAGAAGAAGAAGGAAGAAACCGTTACCTATTCTTTCAAAATTCAATATATTTGTAACAGTTTTCCAATAATTATTACTGTTGGGTTTCTCTGTAACAGTCGGCTCTGTAATAGCGGGTTCTGTAACAATTATATCTGTTACAAACTCAATTTTTCTTCAATAAGCCGAGGCGACAGAGGAAGCCACTGTTCCATGAAAAGTGGTATATTTCTATTTTAATTAATTATTTGCAATTTCTTTTATGATTATTTGCATGGAACTAATATTGGAAATTGATTTTTATTGAATGATTGTGATTCGTTTTGATGGAGCATGCTTAGCTTTACTCTTTTGATGTTTCATGCTTGATGTTTACAATTGTTACTTCGAAAATCTACTAGAGGCAATAAATTAGAATCACTTTAAACGCAAAGAGTTGCATGAATATTGATTAGATTGAATCACTTAATTGGTCAATGGTGGAATCCTGAGTCTCGGTGCTTTTTATAATTTTGATACAACTTTATTCTAGTTTTTTATTTGAATTTGAATCTAAAATCGAATCTTCACAAGTTCGAGAATCGAACCTATTATTACCACTTTCTACAACATATCATGGGATTATCTTCTTTGGAACTCACCAGCATAATTGACACATGATCACTCCCTAAGCTAACCAAGTGATACACAACGACATTGGGAAAAAAAAATTAACCAATCATTACTTGCAAGAGACATATCAAGCCTTTCTAAGATAAGTTCATTTCCTGACCTTCTATTAGACCAAGTAAAAGGGCATCATATGTATTTAATATCAGCAAGGCTTAGCATATCAAGTTGAAATCTAACATTATCCAGCTGAGATTGAGCCACAAGGTTACCCCCTTGCTTATCACATTGCCTAATAACAAAATTTAAATCTTCTATAATTACAAGTGGAAAATTAAATCTAATTACCAGATTATGCATAAAGTTCCATTGAGTAGTTATTCCTACATCATTTAAGGCTCCATACATGCAAACAAGCAAAGTTTTCTCACTCCTAGCATCAAAACTTACTACACAGGCTATACATCTAGCATTCATATCAACCACTTCAAACTCAAAACCTTCCTTCCACATTAAGAACAGGCCACCAGATAATCCTATAGGATTAACAAAGTAATATTTAGAAAAGTTCAAACATCTAGTGTATCTAATCATTTTTTACCGACCAAAAAAAAATAATCATTTTTTTCTCCACATTTTTTGTTTCAGAGAGAAACACTATGTCTAGGTCATTAGACCTAATTAACTCCCTAAGATGAAACCTGGTATGCTTATTCCCATACCCCTGAACATTCCAAGCCAACACCTTCATGATGCAATTCTCCACAGAAAAGCTAGTGTTTGGCCAAATAGAAAAGAATTTTTTCACAAGAGTAAAATTCCTTAGCCTAATAGAATACTTAATTGTCCTAATGCAATTTCCTAATTAATATCAAAACCCCCAAAAGCGTAACTAAAATTCAAAACCCTAAAAAAAATTAACTACAAAATTGAAAACAAAATTGCAATAGTTAAAATTAGACGGATTTGTAAGGATGGGATACTTAGAAAAACGAAGAAAACTTACTTGACTTGCAGCAAATTGCACCACTCCATAAGATGTGTAGCTATCAGACGATCCACCATCCCTTTCCTCCTTGACACCCTCCATACTCATACGACATTCTAACAAAGAATCATAGGTTTCTTTTGTGTGATAAGCGTTATCCATCATCTTGATTTGTGAAACTGCTTGTTTTGATTGCTGGGAATGATAGATAGGATTTTCATACGACTTAGGTTTTCCTTGAACAGAGAGCGGGTTTTCTTTCCATACTAAAGAAAGTGATTCAGACTCATCACTTATGGATCGTTTAAATCTCCTTGGGCCTTCATCAGCTTCTTCAGCCTCGTCAGGCCCAACACCATTAATAAGCCCATCACCATTTGATCCATCCATAACACCCTCATGGCCATCGAGAACTTCTTCCATTCCTTCTACGAGATGTTTGTTCTCTTCCCAGTGTCTATTCCATTGTTCAGTTGTCATTCTTATGACTCGATGTTGGTCAGTATATTCCTCACATCGTTCTGCATCATGTTGGATGACAAAACAATGTGGACAAATCTTTCTAGGTTGCTTCTCATAGTGGTAGATCACCCAAACCTCTTCTAATTGAGACATGAGTAACCAAGTACCTCTCCTCAACGGTTCAGTTATATCCACTTCTACATTAGGTTTTATCAATTTACTAACTTTGGGTTTAGCATTTTATGGGTCCTCAACCATCTTCTTACCAATCTATCCACACATCTTATCAATCATCGAATCATCCAGATGTTATAGTTTAGATTTCTAAATTGCACACAAAACACTTGGTGAGTGAAATCATACTTCAAAACTTCTTTTGATGAATCATACTCTTGAAGGACCATCAAATATCCCATGATAGTCCAAGGAGCTTCTTTCATAACCTCTGCAGCATCACCATCCTTTGTAAACTTGAATACAAATAAATTTGTACCCATTGCTTTCATCTCCCACTTCCTATACATTATCCATGATAAACTGATTTCCTTCTTGATTTTCTTGACATCTAGCTTGTCCTTCTCAATTATTTCCCAATAAGACTGTTAGTCCATTTTTTGCTGCTACAGTGACTTCTTCCATAGTATTGAGAGTTCTCCTAACATGCATAGGGAACTTCCTACTGATTGATGTTCCTTGCATTTTCTTAGTGATTGTTGCAAGAGTTTGAGATTGAGAGATTGAAGCCATGACTGTTGTGATATGATTTTGTTGCACTTTATGTCGATGTTTTATAAAGAAATACTCTATGGATATTAGGGTTTCAGAGATGTAACCCGGAGAATAGCCAAAAATCTTTTTTAATAAACAATCGTCCACATATCTTGCACGAATATTTGCACCTACCAAATTTAGCGAAAATTTTCCAAAACCAACTCGATCCAATCTTTGGAGGGTTATAAGAAATCTCGGCCAAGAATAAGGCCTTGACTTTAGGGAAAAAGATTCAAAATTTTGAAAATGCACAAATTGCGCTTTTTGATAACAGACAATTCCTAAACTACCATCTTCATCTTCAAACCAATACCGAGCTATGGAAACATGGTTACAGAATTGACTTGAGAAGATAATGAACTCTTTGGATTGGGGATAGTGATTAAGAGAAATGGTTGGTGAAGGGATAAAACTTATCACACAACTTAAGAAATTTTCCATTGGCACGACTGTTGCGACCACAATGATTCTCTCCATTCTACTCTTTAAACACACAGAGTTTACTTTGGAGAAGACACGACTGTCTTGAAACTAAAGGGATAATGAACAACTGCTACAAAAATCACGACTGATTAAGCTTCATAGAGATAACACAAGATCTGCAAATCAATCAGAGTAAGTATTCCATAAAAAACAAAAAAAAGTAAAAGGAGTACTAATTTTTAAAAATAAGACTTAAAACTGGGATTATGATATAAAAACAAAGAATAAAATCATATAAGAAACAGAAAAATCATATCAGAAAGAATCCCTTGAACATAATCTTTTTTGATGATTTACTTCTTTGTCACCCTTGAACATAATCTTCGGATGAATGATAATCCTTGGTTCTAAGGCCTATTCCTATGCACATGCCAAAATCTGATATTTGGCATATATGCACCCACTATGGGTATGCCAAACTGGCAAACCTATATGCCTATATGTCAGAAATAACATATATGCATACACGATGGAGTTTCCAGCGAGCGATAGAGTGTCCATCGCTCGATGGTCATAATCACGCTCGCTGGTCTTTAAAGCGCTAGTCAAGCTGTCGCTGGCCGGTCTGATAATCGCTTATCATATCTTCATCCAACGGATACCATTTCCCCCCTCTATAAATACCTAATTTCAATCTCATTTTAACTCACACCAGAATTTCTAAATCTCTCTAGAATTTCTCAATCTCTCAATCTTCTTCTTCAAATCTAAAACAATCACACCTTCTCTACAATTCTTTATTTCTTGTAATATGGATTCACAATCTCAAAGTCAAGGCAAAGGCAAAGGTAAAAAAACCAAAGTCCGTGGTGCAAAATACAACATGATAGAAAATGAATGCATTTGTAGTAATTATGTTTTTTTTACCCAAGATTGTATCGATGGTGCACAACAACATGGTAACACCATGTGGGAAAATATATTTCGTAAATATGAAGAAAAAACCATAAACATCAATGGTCGTGATGCAAAAGGATTAGCAGAACACTTCATTGTAAGCAACGGGGAAGTAGCCGCTTATGTTACATTAATAATGCAAGCCAAGAAAAGAGGCAAGGAGAGTGGTCAGGTGGATGTGGATTTTGAAAGACAGGTTCGTACAGATTGGCAGCGAAAACATGGTAAACAGTTCGCTTACGAAAGTTGTTATCATATTTTGAAGGTGTTGAACAAATATAATCCAGATTTCTTAGCAAGTAATCAACAAGTACCTGAAAAGTCACCATATAATTCTTCTCCCTCAATACCAAATTCTTCACCATTTTTACCAGGTCCATCAAATTCTTCACAAGATAATGTAAGAAACCTAAATGGTAACTTAGTTTTTAATAATTATGATAATGATAAGAGAAAACTGTTAGAGCACTTCTCGGTCGAACTCGCAAGCGTTGCTATCTCAAGCTTGTTTGTCAAGTTTAGTTGCCAAAAATATAAGTCTTGATTTCTAGTCTACTTATAGCTAAGTCTCGGACTAGGATAGTAAGTGTAGTTGAGCTCTAGACTCCACGTCGTTCATCATGCAAAGACGAAGAACTACTCAAGGAACTGGTGGATCTTCATTGACAAAAAGGTATGTGGAGACTTGAACTTATCTATCACTCAAAAGTCTATCTACTCTATCTCCTATCTTGAGACAAAAGTCGTATTGCTATATAGACTTCGATCATACACATTTGTTATTTCGAGCCGAGTTTATCTCGCTTATCTTTTTCTCGAAATATGTGCTGGTAAGCTTTCGCTTTGGCCAAGTTCATCTTTACTCGTGACGAAAGTCATGTTAATTGTTTCAATCTCTTGAAAATCGCTTTGATGAAAAATAGTGTGTGAATAACCGCTATATATAACATCCTCTAAGAATGTTTCAATGATTGAAATGAGAGTTTAAAATATATAACCTTGAATGGATATAAACATTGTATGTGAACTCATAATTGTGTAAGTCCAAAATCCTTGAACCAAAGTATGCGTACTTTGTTGTTTAGGATAACCGGAGCTAAGTCCGCGTACCTGTACGCGTACTATCGGAAGTTCACATCCCGTGAATTTCTGCTGGAGTTTGTGAACTGAAAATAAGCTCAGTCCGGGTACTTAAGTATGCGTACCCGTATGCGTACTTAAGTGGGTTATTTTTTAAAAACGGTTTATTCGTGAACTAAGACATTTATAAATTAAGGAATGCATATTTGCAAACCGTGGCTATAATGTTCATGAATCGATTCGAGTGAATCAAAATCGTTTTTGCTTCGATTGTGTCTTGTATACTTCTATGAGATCTAAGCAATTGAACAACTCTCTAACTAATTCATTTGAGTCACTTGAACTAGTTATAGTGAAGATGAATAAGGTTGATATGAAAGTGCTCATATGGCTAACCATTGGTTAACTACTGTTGAACCAACTAGGTGTACACGTTTAGGTACGGTTACACAAACCTAAATGAACGTGCATTTCATTTGTGTATGACAAGCTAAGTTCGATCTAACAGTTGAAAGATATTAGCTTGAATCTAATCAGGTTTTCATCTAACGGTGAATATTGAATGCTTTGTTACCAAGATAACTTAAATTGCAAACCCTGATTTGGAAACTATATAAAGGAGAAATCTCGCAACTAGGAAACCTAATCCCCACACCTCCTGTGTGATACTTGTTGTATAAGCTAGAGTCGATTCTCCCTTAACCTTGGGTTTTCGTCGAGACCCTGTAGGTTAACGACTTGAAGACTTCATTGGGATTGTGAAGCCAGACCCAACTATTTTCTCTGTAGTTGCGTGATCTGATCTTGCTGTTTTTATCGTATTTGAGTACAATTGTAAGATTGGCTTGAGATAAATTTCTCCGATAGGCAAGATAGAAAAGAAGTCACAAACATCTTCGTCTCATCGTTTTTGATTCCGCAATATCTTGTTTCGCTAGTCGATTAAGATTATTCTGAGGTGATTGATAATTCTAGGATGTTCTTCGGGAATATAAGTCCGGGTTATCGATTGGTTTCTGTTCACCTTGATTTATCAAAAGACGGAACAAAACTCGTAGGTATTTCTGTGGGAGACAAATTTATCTATTCCTGTAGACTTTTCTGTGTGAGACAGATTTGTTTATTAAAGTTTTCGACTTTGGGTCATAGCAACTCTTAGTTGTGGGTGAGATCAGCTAAGGGAATCAAGTGCGTAGTATCCTGCTGGGATCAGAGACGTAAGGAGCGCAACTGTACATTGGATCAGTGTGAGATTGATTGGGGTTCAACTACAGTCAAGACCGAAGTTAGTTTGTAGTAGGCTAGTGTTTGTAGCGGCTTAATACAGTGTGTGTTCAATCTGGACTAGGTCCCGGGGTTTTTCTGCATTTACGGTTTCCTCGTTAACAAAACTTCTGGTGTATGTGTTATTTCTTTTCCGCATTATATTTTTTTATATAATTGAAATATCACAGGTTGTGCGTTGTATCGATCAATTTGTAAATCCAACCTTTGGTTGTTGATTGAAATTGATTGATCCTTGAACATTGGTCTTTGGTACCGTTCAAGGTATTTCTCTTGTATTCAATCAGACTCGCAAATTTCTATTTGTTTGAGTAAGGATTGAATGGAGAAATTGAGATATAACTCTTTGATATACTTTTT
>JAJJMB010010117.1:1699097-1824236 GCA_023531105.1 Papaver atlanticum | reverse complement strand
AGTCTGACTGTCTAGTTGATTCTCTTAAAAGTATATTGGAGTTAGTCCATACAGATTGCTAAGCGAAATATTGGGTGAGGTTGTTGTACCCCCACTTTTTCAAAAACTTCCAGGGAGGCACAATGCAAGACTGTCAAGAAAATTAGCTCAAGAAGGAGGGAGTTCCAGTGGATTTAACATGACGGAGTTTATGGAACATCAAAAGACCGTTGAGAAGCAAAGAGCAGTAGATAGGAAATTTCAAAACAGGGAGAGTAAAAAAAGTCGTCTTTCTCAAGAAAAATTTGGGTTTGACGATGACAAGTATAACATTCTTCAAGCTAACACTTCAATTATGAACGCCCATCAAAAACATGTGTGGAAAATCAAATTTGATAGGATTCAAGCACAGATTGAACAACAAGATGGACTTACTAACAACCAACCCAATGGTGATGAGGATGAGGATGGAACTGATGATGAGTTTGATGTAGTAGTTCCTCTAGATGATTGATGTATTAATTTAAGTTTTAATTTGAAGTATTGTATTTTAATTTGATATGTTGTTGTTGCATTCTACTTAATGTTAATTTAAAATGAAAAGTTGATTAATTTGAAATGTTGTTGCTCATTAACTTAAATAAGTTTATTGCTCATTAACTTAAAATAAAATACATAACTTAATAAAATACATAACTTAATCATTGTCTTCCATGCTCTGCCCAAAGATTCAATCTCAGATCATCTCTTAACTGTCATACAAATTTCGAATATGAATGTAATTAGTCATTTGAGCATAATTCCTTGCAGGGACGCCTCTTTCTGGTTGAATCTCCGGCCTCAAATCTTCATCTTCATATTTATTCAACTCCGAATCACGACGGGTTTCCTGAATTACCATGTTATGAAGAATTATGCAAGTGAGCATAGTCTTGTGCATTTCACTAGGACTCAACCCACGATATGGGCCACAAATGATAGCGAATTTCCTCTTCAAAATTCCAAAAGCGCGTTCCACATCCTTTCTCAATGCCATGTGAGCATCGTTAAAATTCCTGCATGAACGGCCCAATGCACCAGCAGGAGGCTGACGGTAACATTGAACCAAGGTGGACCATTTTGGGTAGATACCATCCGCAAGATAATAGCCATGAGTGTACTGATGGCCGTTGATCATGAAACGGACTTGGGGACAAATTCCATGCTTCATATGTTCAAACAGAGGCGACTTGTGCAAAACATTAATATCATTTTGTGAACCCGGAAGACCAAAAAAAGCGTGCCATATCCAACAATCATAAGAAGCAACAGCTTCAAGGATAACTGTTGGTTTTGGATAATGACCCTTATATTGATCGGCCCAATAAACAGGGCATCCTTGCCATACCCAATGCATACAATCGAGACTACCTAGCATTCCTGGGAATCTCCTTTCCTCATTCTCCCTCAATATTTGTCTAACATCTTCCTCGGTTGGTTTTCATAAATATGTTGGACCAAAATGATTAATTATTACTTCACAAAACAATGAAAGGCAAGTGAATGAAGTTGTTTTACCCATACGAAGGTACTCATCCTTCGCATCCGCTGGAGTGCCATAACCTAGAATCCTTAAATTCGAAGTAACTTTTTGTTCAGGACTATGACCTCTAATATTGAGTGCATCAAACTGATAATTAAATTGAGGTTCTACTCGACAAAGCTCTTCAATAATCTTTATCACCAGATGACGAGACATACGGAATCGATCTTGATTTTTTTTATCAGAGTACACATAATTGAGAAGAAAATAATCGTGCATCAGCTTCTGATGGCAAAATTCCTTCCCCCGATACATATACCTTCTTGAGAATACTTCTTGTGGCTCTGGAACTCTAGGTATTTGGCCCGTATGTACAAGCATCAAAGTGTCGATTAGTTTATTATCTTCAGCTTCCTCATCATCAAGTTCTTGCAACCTCCTTCGATGCATTTCTTGCTGTAATCTAAACCGATTCATAATAACATTCCTCTCTTCATTGGATCTCGCCATTGATGATTATGAAATTTAAAATGAGAATAGAGATAGAAAAATTGGTGAAATATAGGTAGAAGTAGGTGTGAGTAACTTGGAGAAATACAAGGGCGTATATATAAGAACCAGTAGGGGGAAATAGCCGTTGCAAAATATCTACTGGTCGATAATCTTAATATCGCCAGCGATACTATTTATATCGAGCGATGGGATGTATGACGCCAGCGATACTCATAATATCGCCAGCGTTCTTGTCAATAACGCTCGCTAAAAACTCGGTCACTCCGTGGTTTTCCCATAGTGGCGCAATTGGTTGTCCATGCCACCTGGTATGCCAAACAACTTTTTTTTTTTTGGCATGTGCATAGGAATATGCCTAACTAGTTTTCAATGAAACACTAATTCATCATGGCTTGATAGGGACGATATGGCAACGTCCACTATGTTTATATCCGACTCACATAAAAATTACTTTTGGTTTTTCGATCCTTCTCCTCTCCTCTCGAAAATCAAGCTCAAAATCTAAATAATGGCGACTCATTCACTGGACGAAGAAACATAGAAGAAAATCATCTGTCAGGTCTTAAAATTTTATCCCTAATTTTTCACTTTTATCTCGGTGTTAATTTGATACTAAAAATCCCATCTTTAAAAAAAAAATAGGTTGAATTTTAATTCAGTGATAACGTTCTTCCAAAAGATGAATTTATATAGAAAACCATTTGTGAAAGTGAAGATGGATGTATCCTTTTAATACTCCAAGCGAAAGAAACCCTAGATTTGGATTGTTTCTTAGCTCTATGTTCTCTGAGGACTCTAACCCTATGATATATATATATATATATAATATAAAAAGAAGTGGTGTCTGTCTAGCATGTTGAATCCGACCATCGATTTCTTCATCCTACGGCGCGGATCCAAAGTTAGGTGAGGGATATTTCTGAGCGTCTGATCGGGAGACAAGACAAGACGAAGTTTCCTAATACAACTCGGTTTCTTAATTTTATTTACAACGCTGAAAATTTATTTATTCGACCAAAACTGCTCGGCCCTAAATTTTCCAAATAAATACCGTAAATTTCCTTTCTACCACAGTACTCCTCTTTCACACAAAAACCATCCTCTTGTTCCCTTTTTTTTTTTTTTTTTTTTTTTTCCCTCTCTCTCTCTTTAATCTGCGAAATATTGGTTTCTAACCTACTCATATATGTATCTGGAATCTCTAATGTTGATATGTTCATATCTTTCGTTATTATCGTTCATTAATTACTGTTATTAATTTTAACTGGAACAATATTTTGTAGGTTAGGGTTTGGGGTTGTTGGAGTGCTTGCTATTGGTTTAGGGACAATCAGAGGTTTAATTGGAGCTGTGATCGTTAATTGGAGCACTTGAAATAAATTCTCCGGCTAAATTACAAGGTACGCTTTCAAATGATTTCATCTTTTATGGTTTTTTCTTTGTTTGGTGTTGACAACATCCTGTTTCTTACTTGTCGAAAAAAACAAAAGCTAACTGGATTTCCGTTTATGAAACAATGTATTCTTCTTAAGAATTGAATTGTGACCTTATCTGCTTGCGCCATACGTAACTCTAGGTGAGTTTGGTTCCTCCTTCTCCATGTTTTTCTAATTCTACAAATTTGCAGTACTTTTCCATCTCCCTGGAACTCCACCGTCTCAAAGATCTTAACAACATGGTATTGGCCTTATTCTTCTTGCTGTTGGAGTACATTCAGGAGACCTAATTATAGGGTATTTTTTTTTTTTGCTATTTACTTCTTCACTTTCCGTCATCCATCCAATTTCTTTATGATTAAAGCATGTTATATTTTATATTCTGGATCAAATTCTCTTATTTACAGTTGAATTTTTCTTAGTCTGACATAATTATTCATCATCAATTTGTTTTTGTTTTTTAATCTCATAACACTTTCGTTAACATTAGGGAAAATTATTCATCAGGTTTTGTAATCAGGCACTAATTATGGACAACCACGAGGGATAAATCCGAACTGATATTTTTTCTTTGCTTCTTTGATTTTTCTGAAGTGTTGCCTTTCTTCCTATGGAGTTTCAATTTTTAATTTTGATTTTGTTAATCGAAAGTTTAATGAGTCGATTTTCGCACGAGATCAACAGTAGCACACCATCTTTCTTCTCTTACCCTATTATTTTCTTCTCTCTTCATCCCCTTCTTTTTATTTTTGGTTAATTCTAAGGTTTTCTAATAATCTACATGATGCTATTTGTTTGTGTGATTTTTAGTGTTCCAATCTCCATGAACTAAGATCTTTTATGCATCTTCCCATTCTGGATGTTCTTTGGCTATGACTGTGGATGTACGAAATGTGGCCAAGTCAAAGGAAAACCCAAGTCATGTCACCTAGTTTAGGTGTTGGATCCCAAGTTACTTCTGATTTATGCACTAAAGCCTCAAAAACTTCTCTTTCCATCATAGAAAGAAACATGGGGTTATGCATTGGTGTCACTTCATTGAAAGAAAAATATGGTATAGAGTCTGGAGAATATATGCTAAATTGCTAATATCATCTCTTTCGCTCATCAAAGGTAACTAGATTGTCATCTCTCTCATGTTGTTACATATAGTTACAGTAATATGCATTGTCTTTTCTTTTTGTGCAGAAGCAGAGAAGACATCGTTTTCTTGGTGCACATATCTCAAATGATTCGGCATTAGCAAGGTAATTAATTACTACAGATGAAGTGTGCATTACGATCAATAAAGTGTTCATACTTTGTTTTTCTTTTTCTGATGTTTTTATATTGATTTCTAAGGGAAATCAATTCCAAGTGAAATTTTTGTGGTCAAAACTTGCATTGCTTAGACTTTCCCCCCCTTTTTTTTAGAAGCTTCAGAAAATGTTAAATTTACTGAAAGAATTTAAATGATTAATGTTATGGTACGGATTACGGATTCTTCACCTAAAATAAAATGGACTCAGTGTAGTGAACATGATTATATTATTTATTGGTGTTATAAATCCCTATGTGCACTTCTGTTGAATAATAGTTAGGTTTCCTTCAAACCGTTGTTGAGTATATTCTGAATCACATATACTTGCAGTTGAATGAAATATTGGTAGGGTAGTAATATCTACCGTTTTTGTTCTAATTAGTTTTGGATCAATAAAGAACATTGTTAGCTAATTGAAATCTCAACCTATAATGTAGCAGTAATTTTGCATTCCGTTATATTATTTTTTAACTTCTTAAAGCATGATTAAATTTCTTAGGAAAAGATCTATGTATTTTTTTGTTTTTTGCCCCTCTACAACGATCATGCTGGCATCAGCAGGCTGGACTCCTGTTTTGATTCTTTGGAAATAAGGTGAAAAAAACTAACCCTGGTACATTATAGATGGAGTTGTTTGATAAATATTTCGGAATGTAGATTACTAATTTTTACCAAACAACATACACTATTGACTTGGGATTATGTTATTGGGGGTGTACAGTGTGTGCACCAAACAAGGGATCAGTTAAATCCTCTTCTTGCTTGCTATATATTTTTTTGTGCTTATGAATTATATGAGCTTAAGTGTCCGTATATTAAGAAATTGTGCTTGCTGAAGAGCGCATGGTGCTCAACCATGTATTTGTGGGTTCAACTCCCACAGATGGCATTGTTATAAACGTTCGTAGGATAAAACCTTTTCAAGCATGTTTGGAGTTTTCACCACTTGCCGGTTTCCAATTAATAAGAATTTTTGGCAAGAAACAACATTTTTATGAATATGCTGCGAACTAGAACCAACTTGGAATTTAGAATAACCTTGGTAGACTTAATTAGCTCTTCCTCATTAATGGTATATTTTCTTGATAACATGATCTTCAATTGATATCTCCATTTCCAAAACCTGGTGCAATACCGGGCTTTGACTGTAGAGAGAAAGGTACAAATTCAAGCACTTTGGAAATATGTGACTGGCTATAATCATCAAATATGGTTCTTTAAAATTTTAAGTTCGTGTATGCAGATATCATCCACAACAAGGAATACCAACACTCCAACGCTGCCAAGATTTTGGTGAGTTTATGCTTTGTTGTTATTGTTCATTCATTTTTCCGAATGGTAATGGCATTAGAAAAGCTATTTTGTTTGCTTAGACTATGTGTATTTAATTTTTTTGTTTGTGTTTCATTTCAGTGTGCACATGTGAGCTCTCAAAAAATAATTATGGCTAATACAGTTTCTTAGAATAATTAGATTTTTAATCTCACTTAATTTCCTAATTTAAAACGACTAATCTTAATGCCAAACATTAATTTCCAAAATAGCTTTAGGAGCCACGGCCGGGGCCTAATTTGATCCGACCAACAAAACACCGGGGGCCATAGGCCCTGGCTAACTTATATGCTCAATCTCTAAATTACAACCAAATCACAACTAATTTTATACCCATACCCAAGATTTTCTAAACTATGGCCGGGGTCCTATGGCCCTGGCTAATTATATTAAAGGGCCACAAATGGGGCTGTAGGCCCCGGCTGATTTGACTCGACCGACAACACTAGAGTTTGACGATCCATTTAACGTTATGTTTGTCGTGACTAACTTTCCTAATATAATTAGATTTTCTAATTTAACTTAATTTCCTAACTAAAAACAGCTAACCTTAAAGCTAAGTATTAATTTTTAAAGAATTTAAGAGGATACGGCCGGGGCTTTAAGCCCCGTCTAATTTTACCCGACAAACAAAATACTGGGCCGCAGGCCCCGACTACTATCATCCGACTAACTAAATACGACACTGACTGTTACAGTCTGACCAAAATTTGGTGGGAGGATACAACCTGGCTGACCAAACAAATAACAAAAATCGAAAAAGGTTGAGCCCCGGCCTAGTATATATATATATTTTATTTGTTTCGTCTGATTTCTCCTTCACCCTCTTAACTTATTCATCACGTGAATTGATTTTCACAATTTTGTTGATCAATTTGGAGAAGGTAAGTCTAGCGTATTCTCTCATTCTACATACCCTATTGTGCTGATCTGATTGCTCAAAGCTCAGGTTTTTTAGGAAATTGGGTTTATTAAAATTTAATTTTTGCTAAATAATTTAAAGCCTCAGCTACCCCGATCAAACAATGTTGCGCAAAAAAGACTGATAGTATTCCCTCATTCTTCATACACTGTGGTGCTTATCTGATTGCTTTGACAATTCCTAATAAACTAAAGCTCAGGTTTTCCTACACCAACTAATCAAGGTAAGTTTGAATTTCCAAAGTCCTATTGGCTAGAGTTCATAGACCTAATGCAAAAACATTTTTTAAACACGAAGTCCTGCATGTTGCACTATTGCAGGTCTTCAGAATACGGGAGAATAGTTCATATTCAATCTATGAGAATAGTGGTAAGTTACAAACTTGATGACCCTTCATGAACTAATTTGATTCTAAGTTATTTTCTTAACTTAGTAGAACAGTAAGGCGTCATTTGACAAGATTTAAACATTTTGATTACAAAGGCTTGATTATGTAGACTCAGTTTTGTCTACATTTAGCTCCCTTCACTTTGACTTAAAGCTTAATCAATTAGTTTAAAGATCAGCAAAAGAGGACTAAACTCCAATAACCGCTCACCCACTTAAACTGCTAAAGTAAGCAGTTGTCTGTACAAAAATGACACCAACCCTAGAACAAAAGAATCTAAAAGAGAACAAATTACTTGCAGCAGCTGAGATACTCAATGTTAGGGAAACAATGAGTGTATGATTATTTTTTAAGCCGATCAACCCATCTTTTCGGTTTCTTTTCGGTTTTGTTTCTAGAGCAATTTTAGTAATATTACGAGTTTCGAACTTGGGTAGAATTGATTTGCCATATTTTCCGTAAAACAACAAGAATATCCAAGTATTGCAAGTTTTTCTAAACTGTATCTCTATACGTAATTCTAAACTGTTTGAACAAATCCAAAAACATTAACTTTGGTCTTCAGACACTAGCTTTACCGGGTGTTAGTTATTGTGTTACCTTCCTCTGCTTTCATGGCAAAATCTGAAGCTTAACATTCTCTACTCTTCTGTGTTTCGATTGTTTCGGTTTTGAAAATTATGATTTTAATTATTCTGGTGATATTTAATAGTTTTGATATTTATTTCTTCTTTGGTTTTATTTTTCAACGGGATTAAGCTTAAGCCTGATAGTGAGCCATCCAAGATGTTTCTTCTTTACCTTGTCCAGATGCCAATATTTACTCATTTTATTTTCTGTATGACGACTCTGAAAATCAATTTTTTTCTTCGAATTTGTTGTTTTAAAGGGAAATACAAAATTCACAGCCAAAATATGTGGTGTTAAGATAATTACCTATCTAATTAGGTCGTTACAATCCCTAAATTTGATTTTTTGATTCCCAACTTGGATGAGTTTAATTTTCTCCTTTGCTTCTCTTAAATGTTTTGTAAGTAAATCCCTGACTTCTGCATCTCTGAGAAATTAACATCATGTATCATTCGGAGTGGGGATCCAACTTTCATGTACTGATGATGTCGTTTGCACAAGTAAACCTACAGATAACTCTGTGAATAAATAGGTAAAAGAAATTGATGATGGAATGCTCTCTCGCAGGTAAAGACTTAAAAGGATAGTGAAATACGATCAGAGATAATTGGAACTCAACTTGATGCTTCAGAAATTGTATGTTCTTTAACTTCAGTTTCTTAGTTGTTTTCATATTAATCTTTTGGAATAACCATGCTCATGGAGAAATGATTATTTGTTAATCTAGGGCTAAATACTGAAATCAGTTATAGATTCATTCAGCTATATCGCCTGGCATGTGAGCTTGGAATGGGACAAGGGAGAGCTACCAAATTTACCATGAAAGTGTTGTTGGTGGCGTCCATGACTGTGGGATTCTTCTATTGGTTGATAGTTATGCTATAAACGAATTATCTACTCTATTGGCTTTCACTGTTCTCCACGACTGCATCTAGCCGGTTTTCTTTGGTAAGACTGGGACTAAAACCTTCTGATTTATAGTCTTTTCTGATCGTTTTTAAGGTAGCTGATCCTTGATAGATTCCTTCCGAAATATCTATTTTGCTAATGGTAGGTGTGCGTGTTTCTTGAAAATTAGGGGTGGTTGTTGGATCTGGATGGAAATCCGTTGTAGTGTACTTGATCATAGGCTTCTGTAGGATTGTACTTGGCATGGCCAATTCATCTCGGCATTTAGGTGTATTTTGACATTTCCACTTTTAAAGTTTTTTAGGAGAAGATCTTAGTTCCACATCATGGAACTGTGCATCACTGTTTGTCGCATGTAACTACCTGCTCCAGTAGCTGCAAATATATGATCATTTAGCTGTTCGTCGAAGTGACGAGTCCGCTATGCATTTCTACTTAATTGCATCCGTTGGAAAACACGTTAAATGGATCGAGTTAACGTTTCTACTTAATGATATTTGATTGCAGTTTTTTGTTCTGGGTATATCTTATGTAGGAGACATGTAGTTTGTCTGTGCATGTATTGTTAGGGATGTACCCATGGATTTCAGTCGATGTACCCATGTATTGTTAGGGATTTTAACTTTGTGTATATAGAATGCAGACATTGGTGGGGATGCACCCTTGAGTTTAGCTGGACTTCTCTTTCTCCAGTAATACGGATACTTATACCAATTACTTCTTATATCATTTCCATCCACCACCACCGAATGTGAAATATGAAAGATGTACCCATGAGAGATGCCATTGAAGGTGTTTTAGGAAGTCTATATGTTTGATTGCTTTAATGGCGTCAATGTAAATTTTATATTATAATTTACTGAATGTTAGGTCCAATAACAAATATGTATCCATTCGTCTCTCAATAACATAGGGAATAATGTGAGTCATGTATTACTGATCCAGTTTCTTTATATATTTTACTTTTCTGCTGCAGGAGTTGCTACAACTGAAATGAGAAAAGGAAGCAATAAGCCACGGCTCAAACTGGTGTACCACTTCTCTAGGTAACATATTATCATTATCATCAACTGTGGATACTTGTTTGTCTTTCAATTGTACAACAGCAAAGCTAGAAGCATGTACAAGTAAATGATTGCTACATTTGGCCGATGATTGCCATGAAGAATTTACTATTTATGAATTCGTTTGTGACATTATCAATATTTTTCATGCTACCTTTTTACGCTTCGGTCATTGGTCACTTTATTTGGGGGATGTTGTTCTAAGCTTTTCTCAGCTTAGAATGTATCTTAAACTTGAAAGATATAATACGTTAATATATATCGCACCTGTTTCCAAGTTTGCAATCAATCTCCAACGGATTTTATAGTATTTCAAATGCACCTGATTTATTTGTTTGAATGTCTGATATTTTTATATTTAAAACCTTAAAAATATATGAGGAACAAAGAATTTTTAATTTTATCAAGCGTTTATTTGTCTAATCAGATTTGTTATGCAATTATATTGACAAATACAACATTTTTCGTAGCCAATAGGTATTCATCCGTATACTGGACAAGGTGCAACAGCCTACATCCCTACGTTTATGTTACTCTGTTCATAACTCCATGCAATGAAGTTTAAATTAACACGCTTCTCGGTATAAGTTGGTTGATATTAAACGATTCTCTAGAAAAACTAAAAGATTTTCGATTCTCATCTACATCAACTTGGTGGCCGATTCATTAACAGTTCAATAGCTTTCGATTGATGGAATAAAATCCCTATTTTATTTACTAATCTTGGCGTTCAATTTATTAGCATCCTACATACTGTGTTTGTTGATTCAATCGCAGGTGCATAACGTTTATCTTATTATTTATTTTTATAGCAAATTTAGTTGAATTTTCATTTAGGTAAAATATTTAGATACATTGATCCAGATGGATCAAAATTTGAATTGTGGGTTTTCTAAGTTCAATGATTTTGATCGTGGATTTTGTAAATTCAATGATTTTAGTTGTGGGTGTCCGAGTTGTCATTCTAATTGATTTCTAGAAGAGGGTGAGAATCATTAAGAAGATTTGCAGAGTAAAAAGGGAAGACCGAGTTTAGTTTCAGGGGGCTTTAACAAGGAGGGAAAAAATGGTATTGCTCAGTATTAATGGTATCTTAGTTTGGAGTATTCTTAAGATTTTATTTTATGGTCTTAAATTGGAAATTCATATTGATTTATTTTCTATGTTTGAAATTAATCGAGTTCAAGAAGGAAGAGCATCAAAACTCACTTCACTTCTATAACTTACATGCATTAGATCTGCATTGGGTTGTTCAATATTTAATTATACATCTCTAAGTTTCAATTATCTTTGTTTCGGTCTGGATTGGATTATTTATGATTTTCTTTCTTCATTATTTGGATTTTGTAGGGGTTAAGATGAATTCTGGAGGTAGTTTAACACCATCACCCTGTCTATTTTATGAACTGGGCTATTTCTCCATCCATATTAACACCACCATGATGCCTTGCCAGACGCTCTAAGAATCCTAATCCTGATCTGGGAGGTACTTTAAAGGTCAATTATCTCTTGCTCTCTCTCACTGTGTTGGTGTAGTATCCTTTATGGACAGGCTATAAATTTTAGCTTGGATGTATTAAATAAAACCATCAAGACAAAGTGCCATAATCTTTAGCTTAGCTGGTGTTTACATCTTACTTTTAGGATGTAAAACTGTAGAAGTTATTTACCAATTCCGTATAACACACTTTGTAGAATTGTCCCTGAAAAATGACTATTCATTCAATTGTTACTAGGTGTACAAATGGCCACAACAAGTCTGAAGTAGGGTCTTAAGATGAATAATGTTCACGACTATATGCTCAATCTACTTTACATTAATTTATATTAATCCCACTTAGATTGAAAATAATATCTGTTGTCTTAGCTCAAATGGAAGAGCACGTCGTTTTTAATCATGTGGTTGTGGGTTCGACTCCTACAAATGGCATTATTATTTGAGTAGGAAGTGGTTGTGGGTTCGACTCCTACAAATGGCATTATTATTTGAGTAGGAAAAAACATTACATGTTTCCGATGGCAAAAACAGTGATTCCAATATTTGATGCTCACAGAATGGGACTCCAGCGGAACATATGGAGTTGGACCAGGGTCTTGGAGAATCTTTTAAGAAATTTGCTTGCTTATGAGATTCCTTCAATCGTATTGGGTGCCAGAGTCTATCACGGTTTGCAATGGGCATCTCCCTCATTCTCTTTCGATATATCAGTGTTGATGGTGGTTTTTAGTTCAAGGATAAAATTGTAAAACCTTGTATTTAATGCGCCGTCATTCTGCAAAGAGACGCCATTTAAAAGTGATGAGTGCCCAGGCCCCTTTACTTACATATGTATTGAGCAATTTAGTATATTTATATGAAATTTATCCAAAATGGTGCGTGTAGCAACAAACCCAAATATTCTATAAATTTTATCTTTCGCCTGCATTTAATGCATGGTCTGTCGAGTATTCATTCTATGCCTTGTTCCCCAGCCGAACTCTTGATGTTGACATGACATGACAATTAATGTTCGCTCGCAGCAGAGTAGCATGAATTTCCCGAAGTTTCAAGATTAAGGTATGCATGGAAGTACTCAATTAGAGACACGCGAAGTTATGCTGTCCTCTGAAATATAATTAGTGATTTTGTATGAACGCACAAAATTCACCAGAAATTGATTGATTTTGTGTCAGCCCACAAAATTCAATCTTTTTAACCTAATTTACTAATTTACAAAAATTAGGTCCTTTTTGCGGCCTGCGCAATATCTCGAACCCTATTGGTCGAGGCTAAACCTGGGTAAGCTAGGAAATTAATCCGCCATGGAGTAGTAGGAGCAAAATCCTACCAAAAGTAAAAAACAAGAAATAAAGAGGAACTGCAGCAAGTAAAAGCAGCAGCAAAAGGAAGCGTGGCCATGCCACTTGGCCGACCGATCTGCTCCAGCAGGCGCCACCCGTGGCCGATCGGCCACGCTCCATGTTGCCGCTTGCCGGCCCCCCTTTTCCATCGACCAATCAGATCGCTTTAAATGCGCAACATGCACTTTCAATTAAAAGTGGAAGTTGGTTGGTCGACGCACCTAATTCCTTAAGGAATCTAATATAGGCTGCCCATGTTAGTCTTAAAACGATCACGGCCATACGTTTTGGCCGGTCGATTTATCAAATCTAGCCACCTCCTAACATGGTCGGACAAGCACCATCAGGCACACCGGCGGGTCCACTAATGCTTAAGCCAATCAGAATCCTTCCCACTCACAAGCAGAGCCACCAAACGATTACCCAAAGTGGGTTGGCCGCGTGAGTTACAAAACCCTAATTTATGCTAGCAGCAGTATATTGCTGCTGCAAAACGATCTAGGCCGCCCAATTTCGCCAGCCGAATTGAGCGGCCTAGATTCAATCTCAATCAACGGACAAGGTGCGGATATGCTCACCAGCGGCCCGGCTATTATGCTGGCCGATCGAATAGCTCCCAGCACGCGGATAACACCAAAAACCGTTAGCCCCAAAGTAGGTTGGCCACACGGCTATTAAACCCTAAATTGAATTAATGGCAGTATGTAACTGCCGCAAATCATCTCGGCCATCCAACTTCGCCAGCCGAATCAACCGGCCTAGATCTAATTTTAGGGGACCAATGAGATATCGCCGTGATCACCGACCACCCCTCTTCCATAAGGAACAATCGGCCAAGCCGCGGCCTGCCTATATGGTTCCTAAACGATCGCCCAGAAATGGCTAGTCGCGCTGCCAATAGGAATTTTAAATAAATTCAGCAGCAGCCGTTAAATGCCGCAAATCATCTTGGTCGTCCAACTTCTCTAGCCGAATTGACTGGCCTAGATCAAATCTTAGGCGACCAATAAGATGTCGCCGTGGTCGCCAACCGTCACTCTCCTATAAGGACCGATTGGCCTATTTTTGGCGCGCATGAACGACTCCCAGCAACTTCTCGAAAATGGCCGGTGTTGATTTTGGTTTTTAGAATAGGGCGAAAACTGTAAAAGTCCATCTACCTGACCCGGCATCAGAAGTAGTAGACCTTGATATATTCCGTAAAGAATTTGAAGAATATATCGAAATATGATGAGTGCCTATGTCTCTCTTCATATTATATTGAAACTCAAGCTCCTAGATGAATTGTTCACTAGTATAGAGCCTAATGAGTATATAAGCTCCTAGCTGCATTACTCACTAATGCCGGAGCCTGTCGAGTATTTATTCTATGCTATGTTCCCCGGCTGAACCCTTAACATTGGTATAACATGACAATTAGTGTTCACTCACAGCTGAGTAGCATGAGTTTCCCGAAGTATCAAGATTAAGGTCTGCATGAAAATACTCAATCAGAAGATGCGCTAACTGCTCTCTGAGAATAAAAGAATTTTGTGTTAACACACAGAATTTATAAAATTTATTCAATTTTGTGATAGCTCACAAGATTCAAATTTTGGCCTAACTAATTCGCAAAAATTAGTTTTTTGCGCCCTGCGTAATATCTTGAACCCTATTGGTCGAGACCAAACCTAGGTAATCTAGGAAATTAATCCGCCATGGAGCTAGTAGGAGCAAAGTCCTACCAGAAATATGAAAACAAGAAATAAAGAGGAGCTGCAGCAAATAGGAGTAGCAGCAAGAGGAGGCGTGGCCGCGCCACTTGGCCGACCAATTTTCCTCAGCAGGAGCCACCTGTGGCCGGCTGGCCACACTCAATGCTGCTGCTTACTGGCCCCTTTCCCATCGACCAATCAGATCGCTTTAAACCCGCCACACGCACTTTTAAATAAAGTTGGAAGTCGGTTGGTTGATGCGCCTAATTCCTAAAGGAATCTAATCTAGACTGCCCATGTCAGTCTCAAAAAACGATCACGGTCGCACGTTTTGGCCAGTCGATTTATCAAACCTAATCGCCTCCTAACATGGTCGGACAAGCGCCATCGTGTACACCGGCTGGCCTACTAATGCCTAGGCCAATCGGCATCTCTCCAACTCGCAAGCGGAGCCACTAAACGTTTACCAAAACAGTTGGCCACGCGAGCTACAAAACCCTAATTTTATTAAGCGGCATTACATTACTGCCGCAAAACGACTTGACCGCCCAACTTCGCCAGCCGAATTGATCGACCTAGATTTAATCTCGATCAACGGGCAAGGTTCAAATATGCTCACCAGCGGCTCGGCTACAGTGTTGGCCGGTCGAACAACTCCCAGCACGCCGCTAGCACCAAAAACTGTTAGCCAAAAATAGGTTGGTCACACGGCTTTTAAAACCTAAATTAAATCAACGGCAGCCATTAACTGCCGCAAATCATCTTGACCGCCCAACTTCTCCAGACGAATTGGCCAACCAAACTTCTATTCTAGGCGCCAAACAAGATGTGGCCGTGACCATTGGCCGCCCCTCTTCCATGAGGAGCAATCAGCCAAGTCACGGCCGCCCATACGGCTCCTAAACGCGCGCCCAAAGATGACTGGTCGCGCTCCTTAAAAAAATCTTAAATAAATTAGCGGCAACCAATAACTGCCGAAAATCATCTCAGCCATAAAATTTAACCGGTCTAGATTTAACTTGGACCGACCAATAGGATGTCGAAATGGCTACCAGCCATCACTCTCCTATAGGGACGGACCGGCCTGCCTTTGGCATGCATGAACTGCTCCCAGCAGCTTCCTGAAAGTGGCAGGTCACGCTTTTTTTAAGACATTAGGTTACGCGACCAACCAAGACAGGCTCTATACAACGATGCTTCACATGCATCGATTATTTTGAGATGCTTGCTTAAAGCGATGATTTACATGCATCGAGTACATACGATATTTTATAAGTATCGGTTTCACAAATAACTTAGTTATTTAACATAATAGCGCCACATGCTATTCTTTACGGCAAGTCTCATGACTTGGCTCGCCACACATGACCACCCGCCACCTGGCTTGCGCGTGATTGGTCAGAATAACTAGGTCTTGCAAACAAGACCCATTCAACAACTTGCTGCATATTTTCCAAGAAAATACTCGAGACATCAAACATGTCACAAACTGGGGGATGTTCATCAGGGTATTGGTTTGGCGGTTTACATCGTGCAACACGCCCGTTATGAGAAAGTGTCAGGAAAGGGCGGACGGTTAACAACAGTAAGAGAGTAGTGGGTGTAAGGATGACCAGTCTTCCCTCATGACGGAAACGTGATGGTCACCACCTTTTACACATCCCCACTTCTCCACTACTTAACTGTCTCCACTTCCTACGAGATCAGGGCGCGCTCAATCATGACTTTTATAAATAGGTTTTCAACCTATTTTGACAAGGACAGACAAGTGTTATCAACACAAGTATCCAGAAAAACACCAAGAACTGATAGCTTACATTCTGCAAGCCAGTTCCATATTCTGATACAAGTCATAAAATAGCCACACCTTCAGAGTTGACCATTCTGATCTCAACACCTTCTTCGCTTCCCACCCTAAGATCAACCCTTCTCCTTCACTTTGTGACCGAAGAAAGACTGGAACGGCCATTTCTTGGTTTAGGCCAAGATTGTACATATTGATCTCTCGAATCTAAAGTACTCCCGTGCAGTGCATTTTTTGAGGGTTATATTCGTTTCTCGGCGGCACACCCAAATTTACCAAAACCAGCAGAATCAGTTTTTACCCCAAAACAGACGGTCATGCTCCTTTTAAGATATTAGGCTCCGCGACTAATTTAAAGCATCTTTATACAACGATGCTTTATGAGCATCGATTAGTTTGAGATGCTTTCTTAAAAGCGATGCATGATATGCATCGATTGCAAACGATGTTTTATAAATATCGATTTCACAAATGATTTAATTATTTGACCTAAGAAGCGTTATGCGCTATTTCTTGCGGAAAGCCTCATGGCTGGACTTGTAATACATGACCACCCGCCGCCTAGCGCGTGATTGGTCAAAATAACTAGGTCTTGCAAACAAGACCCACTCAACAACCTGCTGCATATTTTCACGAAAATGCTCACATCAAACATGTCACAAACTGGGGGATGTTCATCAGGGTATTGGTCTGGCGGTTTACAGCGTGCGGCGTGCAACACGCTCATTATGAGAAAGTGTCAGGAAAGGCGGACAGTTAGTGGCAGCAGAGAAGTAGTGGGTGTACACCAACCCGTCTTCCCTCATTGAAAGACGTGGTTTTCAACAGTTTCACACGATCCCACTTCTCCATCACTCAACTACTCCCACTTCCTATGAGATCAGGGTGCGTTCAACTATGACTTATATAAATAGGTTTTCAACCTATTTCAACCGACAACGGTTATCAACACAAGTATTCAGAAAACACCAAGAACTTATAGCTTAAACCCCGCAAGAGAGTTCCACATTCTGATACAAGTCATAAAACAACCACACCTTCAGATTTAACCATTCTGATCTCAACACCTTCTTCGCTTCCCTCCCTAAGATCAACCCTTCTCCTTCATTTTGTGACCGAAGCAAGACTGGAACAGCCATTTCTTGGTTTAGGCCAGAATTGTACATATTGATCTCTCGAATCTAAAGTACTCCCGTGCAGTGCATTTGTTTAGGGTTTAGATTCGTTTCTCGATGGCACACCCAAATTTACCATTTCCAGCAGAATCAGTTTTTACCCCAAAACAATAGGTAAAACCTCAGGTGATTGTCACAAACTGCAAAGATTGTATTACTGTATAGCTGAATACTCCAAATTCACTCATGGGAAATTTGACCATGAAAAAGTAGATGAAATGGTGCATTTATCCTAGGTGAATGTAATAATGCACATGCATCAACTCAGTGAGTTATATTTGAAACACAAGACATTAGTTTCTTCTGGATAAATGGTTCTCCCAGTACAGATGCTTTCGCCTAGAACGATTCACCGTACATTAGTTGCAAGCACGTAGACATGAAAGGTGGATAAGGGAGAAGACAGAGCAGGTTATTATATAATTTACTACAGGTCTTTCATTATAAAAAAAAAAATTAAGTTCAATGTGATGTTGGATTCTCCTAATGATTCACTGTAAGATAGATGCAGCACATAAACATCAGTAGCTGCATCTTAATCTTTTGAATGCTACTGCATGTTAAGAACGTATTAAATTATTGAATTTTTATGCAGATCGGTGAGCTTACTACTGTTTTGTTCATACCAACTTTTTAACTCAAACTCTTAACATGTTTTTCTGTTTTGAAAACATTACGCACACCAACACTACCCGGTGTGAATCAGCAAGTCTTGCATCCAATGCATCTCCCAGAGGTTTCTGTGTCTCAATTAACCTTCTGAAGGAACACTTGGGAACTGTAGCAAGGTGCAGTCGGACCTATCAAAATATGACAGGTTAATTCTCATGGTTCTGAGTTACTTTCCCATGACTTTTTATTCAGGTTTTAATATTATTAGAAAGTTGAATGGGAAAAAAGTGGAAGTAAATTATGTGAGGACGTTTTCTGGTATCAGTAGGTGTCTTAGTTAAGATAGGCCCCTCAACTACTAAACTCCAGCATCTGAATGACATGCAGGGAAAAGAGATTTTAAGGGACATGCTACACGGATAACTTTAAGAACAAAATGATTTCACCTCTGCAGAATGTTCTTCATCCATATAAGAGAAGCTTTGAACTTGGGTTGTCATTGAGGATATTTTCGTAGGAGATCTTTCACGAACACCTGCAATTGCAAAAAAGTATCAAATCTGCTAACAAATGAGGCCCTTCATTTTGCCAGACATATCAGTTAAGTTGTATTGTTTGATTAATATTTACGGTTGATATTTAAAGATAGAAATATACCAGAGTTTCAGCAGATACAGAGTCCTTTCCATATCAATAAACTGAAAAAGTCTGTCAATAATAGAATTAACATCGTACTGTTGTATTTCCAAAAGCTTGCGTGACTCTCTTGTAATTGGTTTTTTCCTCTCTTTCTGCAGGTAAACAAGAACTTCCTATAGAAGGAGAGTGGATATAGAAGAAACTGGAATGCGAACTATCATATGTGATTCTCTATGCACTAAGAAGAGGAATGCATGACTCTCAACTGAATAAAAAGATTATAGTGTGATGATAGGTAAAAATTCTTTCGAATGACCTAATGTTCTATCACCGACGATTAGTCAGCAATGTAGTTACAAGACAGATTTGTCAGGACTGCAACTACAAAGACCATAAACCAAACCTCTATTCCCTTTATATGGAATAAATTTATTTTACTGGATCTCATGAATTTCTAAACTTTGATGCATGACCTGAAGCTCCAATCGTGTTCAATTGTGTAAGAGTACTGCCCTGCATTGTACAATTTGAGTTCAAGAAATTGAATAGACATCAGAATCAAAGTGGTATTCGATGAGTCACACCATACGTAGCAAATGAAAAAAATGAATGAGGTACAACTACAACTCTATAGTTTTTTTCATATTCTTAAAAAAATTGTTTATCTAACGATTTAGATTGCAAATTGTTCATTAAGTTGACATTTACTTTTACATGATTTGGTTGCTTTTCTAACTATCTGCGCCACTGTTAGGAGCATCAAATAATATGTTTACAAACCCATCATTTTTCTAAGCCTTCAAACCATTATATGATGCTGAGAATTTCTTGGTTTTTTTAAAGAAAAAATTAAGCTTAGCAATTTTGTTACCAAGGCTACTAGGAGCCCAAAAGTTCAGGTAGGTGTTGCTGGAACTGGCGTTCCTAAAATGAAGTACCAAGGGTTCCTGAAAAAGGTGGTTTTGCAATATTTTGGTTTCATCAATTTTAGATAATAATTTTTTGGTTGTTTCACTTAGGGTAGTTTTTGTATACCGGGGAAAAAAGTTGGTGGGTGTACTGAGCTTTGTAGATTAGATGAGGATGTACAACAATTAGACATAAAAACAATTGATGCATCACCGATTCACCATTTGAGCATCATCAAAGGAGATTAGGTCCCTTCGGGTGGCAAATGAGAAGTTCGAATTGGATATAACTAAAGTATTCGAAGAGGTCAAAGATTGTAAAGTTAGAGAGGCTCTTGAGTTCTGAAATCTTCAGATCCTCATAATCATCTTATTGTTATTCAAAACAAATGTACATGATCCCATTGCAGCAAGTGAGATCTTGAAGGTGAAAGTACTTTAAAACAAGTAGAAATTAAACGCCTGAAAGTACGACTTGGAATTCAACTGACAATTTCCTAATCTCAACTGACCTAATCAGCTTTGTTTTTGGAATATCACAATTAAATTTCATTCTTATAAATCATCTTTTAGATACCTATAAAATTTGAATATAACTAATAGTATTAGAACAAGTTTTAATTTTAATTACTAATAAATTAGTTTATTCTAATAATTATCTTAAAAGTTAATTTTTATTAACTTTTAGTCACTAATCAATTAGCTTATTCTGATAATTATCTTGAAAGTTAATTTTCATTGGTAGGTAGGCATTCAACTATGTTTTAGGCACCACCAAATTAATTACATCCTTTTGGCATAAGCTTTCCAGCAAGAAATTTTTTATAGTGATAGGGAACAAGAAAGTAGAATTATCCAGTAATGAGGATACAACACGCACGATCCTGGGCAAAAAAAGCGCACCGCGAAAGAGAAAAACAAGAATTAAATAAGATAGACGGTTTAAAAAAATAAAAGAATACAAAGATAATCTTATTGGACACGATATTTTCCCAACAACTCTTCTTTCAACCTGAGCAATTATGCACTAATGAGGAACAAGTAAGTAAATAATTACGATAAAGCACTATTATGATATTAATTGTTATCTATAAGACTATAACTGATTTAAAATAAATTTGTATTTGGTTAGTGAAAAATCATGTCGTGATAAGGAACATAATCAATATATATATATATATATGAAAGAATTGAGGTATTATTGTCTTAAGTGCATTTCATGCTGAGTCAATATAAATAAAACGGGTATGAAAAGCAATTACTTTCAAACGTTTCACAATGCAATTACTTGAATTGACAACAAAGGACGTAACTTCCCAGCTAGAACGCCGCAACGGAAAATTGAAACAATTACCCAAAAAGGGAGTCATCAAGAGTAAAATTATGATAATTTTTTTTAATAACTATGTAATACTATAGAAATATTAGCATTTACTATGAGTATCAAATAATTTTCTTTTTAAAATTTACAATAGGAAGCATCATTGGCACAAAAAGCATGTCGTGATAAATAAGAAAAAAAACACAACAACGTAAAAAGGAGGCGCATCGAGAATAAAATTCTAATTCAAAACCACAATAATATTATATAAACAATAACATTGGCATAAACTATCAAGTAATTTTCCGTTTAATATTTACAACATGCACGATACTTGGCACACAAAAACGTTATAAAATAAATGGACAAGAATTAATCGATGGGTGCAATGGGAATTAGTAGATGACCATTACGGATTTATGTGGAAGAAGCTAAAAGGAGACAATTAATGTAGATTAGAGAACTGCTTTTTCCTTCCATTTCCATGCTACACCTCGCGTAAATTCATTGTAGTTTGTTCGTGGTATCATATAGCCATCTATTTTACTGTCTGGACTTCTAAGTTTCATGTGGCTTTGATATGGTGATTGTATGCAAGTTTGGATCTCATATTCAAAAATGGTCATCATTTACGGGTGATTATTTCAAATTCTCCGTAATGTTCCGTAGGGTACAATATATATTGTTTATTTTTTAGGAGATAATAGAAGTATTGATTGTGAGCAATGATATTTATGTATTTTCAGGTTGTGGAAGTGCCTAATATTTTATGATAGGGCGTCGGTGGGTTGGAAAATGCTAAAACAAAGCTCTACGAGGTATATGGTGTGCAGTTATAGCTTTCTAACTATTTTATAGATTAACCGCTTGACGACTGATCATGTCATTTTGACAATAATGATATTTGTTAAGTACGAAAGATTTTGAAAGTTTTGATTTTCGTTAGATACAGTTGCATTTATAGAAGGAAAAAAAAAGGGTTTATGTTTTTTTTATAAAAATAATTTTCCCTTGATTGATTTTATGGCAAACATAAGGAACATCCGTTGACTATTTAAAATTAAGATCTCGATTTATGTTATTTGCCTCATACTAGAATTACAGTGGCCACCCAATGGGAAGTTCTAAGACAAAATCTATCAAACTAATTAGCACACTCATTAATGACGCAGAGGCGCGAAGCAGGGAATTGAGACACCTGTGTCGAAGAAATATTGTGGATTTTTCTATGCAAAGGTAAACTGTTAATAAATAAATTTTTTATGTGTTTTTGCATATAATAGTCAGTGTTCTTTTAAAGATAAGCAAGGTAAACTGTATAGGTTACGTTTCCAATTTTTTTCTTCACTTTTTAGCTAATATTAGTTTGTATTCTCCGTGCAGGGTTGCAATGGTCGTGCACAATTAGTTTGAAATAACTATGTATAGGATGACCTGCATGTAGTAATACTGCTAAGAGTTATGGTACTCATGAAGAAAATCGATTAACTATAATATGTACAACTTGAAGTTGATGGATATTCCATGTCAGATTTATATATGTAATGTGCTACTGGATGTTGTGTCAGAGAATTTACTAAAATTTTAATGGAGGTTCCGTGACAGTGGTTGAGCATATAATAAGTGATCCACCACAGAGGTTGTCGTTCGAAGTAAGAACTTTAAAGGTACGTTGGTGTTGTACAGAGAGTGATAAAATTCTTTGTTATTCAGTTCTTATACACAATGATCCCTACATGATCAGAATATAGGGGCATGCAATATCAAGTAAACCATATGGTTCACTATAGTTTTTCATGAAATAGTAATATTAAGTGATTTTTTTTTGTTTTTAATATCCTTCATTATCATATGTATTGGTATGAATAAGACATAAAGTTATGATAAGCAGTTAGTCTGATGTTTGAACCAAACTAAGATATATAAGAAATATATTTCCTTCGATCAAAATTTTGGCATCCATGAAGAACTTAAATTCTTATTTTGCTGATCGTTCCTTATTGATTCTCAACAACTTCTTAAAGACAAAAGGTGAAGTTTGTGGTATATTAAAGTAACTTTTGTCCAGCTGTGAAGTCTGTGAAACATTATTACTCCTGCTAGAGAGACTTGACATGATGATCTTATTGTGTTTTGGTTGAACATACAAATTTGTGGTGAATATATTACAGTCTTATTTCGTTTATGTTTATTGAATTCATTCTCCCTTTATTGTTGGTAAAAGTGTATAACACAAATTGATACAATTATTAGCCTAAAATCTCAGTGTACTCGAAAGCTCCATTAACACCATCAATCTTCCCGTTTGTGATCTGGACAGTTAACTTACGGGTGCATATGAATACCTCCAACCTGCTGAAATTACATAATCTGAAGTCGTGGTTGGGTTAGCTAAGTTTTTCTAAAGGAAATTGAGAAGTAATAGCCAATCTCAACGTCACCATTACTACAATTTTTTGATGGAATGTAATTAAACCCAAACCGTTTCCTTTTATTTATTTTCTTATGAATCTTCTAAACTATTATTAGTTATCATTTCCATCAGACTCGAAGGTGCAATCAGAAAGCTCTATCTTCTTATAAGTAAAAACGAGCCGCTGCTCTTACCCTTCCCGATGTAGAGGTAATATGATGGAAAGGCCCGAGAAAGCTAAAGCTGGTGAACATTCATTTTTTTTGTGAATATAACTTGCATGTATGGAAAGGAAGGATGGTGGTTTACATATAACTTAAAGTTATGTACCATTTATTAGTTGGAAAAAATAGAAGTGTTGTTCGATGTGTAAGCAGCACCAAACAAAGTTAAGCTATCATTTGATACCGATGTTAAACAATCAGGTAGTTATGATTGACGACGGTGAGTTTCATGAACTTGATTGTTGTTCTAATTTCTTTGGTGATGTTTGTGCAAGTTGGCGTCAGGTTTGTTGTGTATGAAGAGAAGGGTATCATGTTAGATATAGAGGAGTAAGAAAAATGACAACGTACCAACCATATCAGAGTTCAATGGTATTCCTATAGTGTCCGTGGAAGCAAAATCTTGCTAAACGAGTACAATGGAGGTTAAAATAGAAGCGTACTCTTCTTTTGTTTATAAGAAAAAAAGGGTACCCTTATTATCGTTTATGTTTTGTTTCTGGTTTCGCGAGTTTTAACGTAAATAAGAATGCTGAATCCTGCAATTCTGTACATTTTAGATAAGAACCTTTTATCCTGAGATCGACACATGGTTCAGTTCCTTCGCCTTCACAACTGATTTTTGGGAAAATTTGCTGCATTTACTCACTGACTTTAATATTTAAATGAGTCATATTTTGGGGCTCACCATGGTGGTCATGGTCAGATAGATAAGACCCCATTGTAGCAAACTTTTTGAAGGTTCTCTGTAGTCAAAAGATCTTTAGGTGAGTAATACTCAATACAATCCTTCGAGGAAGACATATTTAGTTTTCATGCAAAGAAAAGGCCTCTTTTTCAACCGTGGACACCCTTAGTTACTAAACTACCCTCACTTATTTTCATATCACCACAATGCAACAAAGGATAGCAGTGTAATTTGACAATTTAATTGAAAAAGTCTTCGTTATCTTTATCGCTCTCCTCTATTTCCCTGAACACCTCCACTTCAACAGATTACAACCATCACCACCACGCTAACCAGCGCCATCAACAACAACGATTGTAACCAGCACCACCGCCGTAATCAACTCTTCCGCTAACTTTCATGAAAATTAAAATTAAAAATTCAATTTTTTCAATTCATCGACGAATCCTTCACCACCACCACTCCCATACTCCCATAACCAGTAGCACCACCAGGTCCACCGCCATCACCGTAACCGTGTAAATCTTATTAAAGGCCTTTTTTTTGGTCGTCATTGTTTTTGTCATGTGCACCTGATAAGATTGTTATACCTTTCCCGTGTTTTTATAACATTTCCTTTAAAACCGAAACAGACCATAACGACATATTATTCCTAAATACGTCACTAAATACGGCCACCGCCACTAAACACGGCCATCTGTAATCGCAATCTCAATACAACACCCTCCTTCTTCAGCTCTAATTTGGTTCACCACTACTACTCCTCACGACAGTAACCAGCTCGACCATCAAATTTATAAACAAACGTAATGGCCACCATCTACACATCAGCACCACCATAACCAGATCCAAATTCATACAAAAATAACAAACGCAAGCACCACCACCACCAACTTCGTTCTCTACCTTCTACACCACCACCACAAAGTCTGCCGTCTACACTCTTATCTTCAGTCCCTCAAATCACAGTCGCCATCTCCACCATCCGCCACCACCAACTCCGTTCTCTACCATCTCCACATATAACAGATGGCTAATTATTTTTTCTAGATATAAAATCTTCTTCGACAGTACCCTAAATAATTATTCTTATCACTTATCATTATACCAAATCCTGCTCACAAGCATGTCGAATCAAAGTTAATTGGCTAATTCAATCTAATCGAATAATACAAAAACATTAACTCTCAATTGAGAGATTGCAAATAGCAAGGCACGGTTGAAGTTGGTAGTGGAAGTGGTGGACCGTGGTGGAACAGAGATTGATAAATGACGGTAGGGTGCGGCTATAAATGGAAAGCAGTAAGAGAGAAAACTATGTTTATGTTTTCATTTACTTCCGAGTTCCGAAATCACAGATCTGACCGAATTTTTTTATCATGAGATGAACTAACACCTTGCCCACGCGTCTCAGAAAAAAACACGTATCTAAGCAAACTAACTTGGTTCCGGCGCCGCATGTACATATGTGTACGCTGCATTTGATTAGAAATGATAGCACACAAATTTTAGGGTACTTTGACTGTTGTATGAGGCCAATAACCTTGCACTAAAACGCATTCGTATGGAAGTAAGGATGAAAGTGTTTTACATAATATCATTATCATTATTGTGCTTACCTGCACTAAAACACATTATTATGTTTTCTAGCGGAACAATAAGATGGCAGGTGCATTGCACGTGCGTCTTTACTGGTGTTGATTAAAAAATGATGGCTTTAGTAATACAATTACTTCCACTAATAGTTTTGGGAGTAAAATTAATGAGGGGTAGCAAGAATTTAGTAATACAATTACTTCCACTAATAGTTTTGGGAGTAAAATTAATGAGGGGTAGCAAGAATGTGGTCAGATTTCGTAGTGTGAGTTAGCTGCTCAATTGCATGTTGGTTGTGAATTGTTAGCTTAGCTTTTGTTCTTAAACCCAAGCTTTGCTCAGCCATAAGATTGATTCTATCATCTACGAATTTAGTATCTCTAATCCAAAAAATGATGCCTTTGTCTTATGATAAGCCAGAAGGACGGATTGATATTGGCATTATTCAGTTCTTTATTATACTTTTATATTTTTTTTATATGTTGTAGTCTTTTTCAATATATTGTTGAAATATGTATCCTAGAAACAAAATATGTACATTTAAGACTAAAAGGAGAGGTTGAGCCGGGACCTTATGCCTCGGTGATACCTAGTATTTCAACAGAATAACATATTACTGTTCTAAAATGATTAGGTAGCACTTCTCATGGCAACTCATCCCGTCCCTACTGCTTGTGTGTCAGATATTTGTTCCAAGTATGGTCTTCCAGTTCATAATCCCGGATCCCTTTTTGCAGCATAGCTGTCTTTTCTTCAAGATAAAAAAGAAACACATTGAAGCTCAGACTTATCTTTACCAAGTAGGTCGATATCATTTCCCATCCTAGCTTTCTCTATATTCTTTCCCATTTAACACAAATAGAAATCTGAAAGTCTGGGTAGAGTTACTGATATAAACAGTTAAAGACCTGAAGTACAAAAATAGAAAAAGAGACATCTGGATATCTTAGCAAGTGAGAATTGATGGTCTCTTCTCTAAATCAGATTATTTACTGTTGATTTATTGATGCAGTATTACATAATCACATGTTCCTGAGTGCGAAATAATGCCAACTCTTACTGCTCAACACCAACAATTAAACCGTGGTAGTATTATTTCAGTTTCCATCTGAAAATTATGTTCTTTCAAAACCATTTTTTACCGGTCTAATTAGAAAATGCAAACTTAATCTCTCAAGCAGTCAAGTACATGCACACCTACAATGACTACGTACACAACTACATAAAAACAATTCATGTCAAAGTTCATGCTACTGATTTTTTCATAAACAGTCATACATTTCATAAAGAAAAATGGTATCCAAAAGCACATCGGCAGCTACTACACTCTGGTTATATAAAGATTTGCATGATCTACATAACAAAATAAGGTAATGCAGGAGGAACTCATGAGAAACAACACCAATGCACATAAATAAGAATACCGGCTGCTTCCCAAAGTTAATTCTTATTTGTGGCTGGTAATTGTAAAGAGCACGACATACAATCAAGCAAAATTTAAAACATTTTTTTTGCTGTAAGTTAAAAATTAGAGAAAATGATACCTTTGTTTAGCAAACATCAAGTTTACACATCTAAATCCAAGACATCTTTTCGGGATTCGGGCAATAGACTGTGCCTCTCATCGACTATCTGGCGTGCAATAAGGAAATGATATTATGATTCCAACTAATTATCCAGATATAAAATTATGAAGGATTACTTTCCAGTATGTTGGGTCCTTAATTAACGGCATGCTTAGCAGCATGAAGTTGTCGTGGAACTTCTCTTATAGCCCTTTGGTTTTAGCGTGATACACTTTTAGGTTAATGAAAGTGATGAATGAGGTGTAAAATAAAAGTAAATGCAAAGAAGTAAATTATCTGCACTTCTGTAAAGAAATGAAAATCATCAAAAATTCTCTTCCAGAAACCCAAATCCAATTGAGATATAAGCAATCAAAGGAATCAAGCATTACTGAGGTTTAATATGAGGTTGATGCGGTGGATCTCAAAATCTTGCTGAAATAAAAACCCAAAAAAGCAGGCAGACAGAAGGTAGTAGAGAAAAAATAATATAGAAAATCTCTATGTAGGCATAAGTGTACCTGATAAGTTGGATGCCATTTGGATATCAGAATCAAAACTTGGTCTTTTTGTTTTCGGTTGGCAAAACATCGACTGGGGCTCTTCAAGGGCAGTATCGCGAGCGGTGGCATCACCTCCATGACATTCTGGAGATAAATTTGAGGTCAGTTGAATCCATCTAAAAATTCAAAACTATTTTTTTTAACTGGACACTGCTACCTCAGCCACATATCTTTTCGACCTAAGGTATTTGCATGTGCTAGGGGACACATAATTTAAGTGAATTGGTATCAAGAAGGATCTATCCAAAATTCAGTTGCTGGCCCTTACTGAGGTTTCTAGACCACCCACTCATATAATAATGTATACCCAATTATCTTTACATATCAAATCTACATCTATGCTTACTACGATTCTGTCAACGACTCCAAACTGGTCATGCTAACGATAATATCCAATTTGATTTTCTATGGAGCTAATGGAGGGACAGATTGGTTAACTACACAGGAAACTATAAATATCTTAGCATTTAAGATGGATGTCCCTGTTAGAGAACTCAAGACCTTAAGAGAACCCAAGTTTAATTATGTATGCAAGCATAAATTGAATTAAAGAACTCAACATCATACTCATGGAAAAAAAACTATCAACATCAGGTAAATAATCAAAAAACCAATGAAAGAACTCAATATCCTATTCATGGCACAAAAATATCAGGTAAATAGTTAAAAAACCAATGAAAGACGTTAGTGACAAAAATAATGTATCCCTCGAAAGGGGATTATAAGCGATTCATGAGTGCATATATCGTATTAAACAACAAACATACTACTCATAGCGCAGAACAGATTGGGAAGCTCTAAGGAGTGAGTGAAAAATAAATCAACCATTGAGATCATATAATCCTGAAACACTTACCGTTCAGCAGTTTCAAAGAATCGAACAAACTACTTCTTAGAATCAGGTATCAGTCACAATCTTCAATGCAAATCTGTCAATTCAAACACTCTGAAAATATCAGTCAAAATCAAATACGGGTTGGTCATAAAACGCAAAGCATATATCCGTAAAAATTTTAAACTAACTGACCACTAATTGAAAAAAGGGAAAATATAAATACTGACCTCTCATACATGACTACAACAACTGGTAAGTCGATATTGCAGTACACTCCGGTTACATTGGTGGAAGATAAGAGTATAACTTGCTCTCCATGTTACATGTTAAGCGAAATCATTAGTAAATGAGATGCTTAATCCTTGAGATTTCCCCCGCTCAGTGATAGAATTGCTAAACATATTTTGCTTTATTTGGCGCATCAATTTTCCAACTATTGTATGTTCCCCATAATGATGAAGCCTCTGCCAAATGAAATCTTAGACAACAGTCTAGATGTTATTTGCATACCTTTGTCAGGATAGTCTTCTAGAAAGAGTTGCCATGAGTCTTTCTTAATTAGTATGAAATTAGTATGAAATTAGTATTAAGAGCCCTTTGCTTTTAGAAAGACTATCCTTATAAAGTAAAGAAACCATCCACCGATATTAAAGCTTATGTGGCGTGACATCCCGGATTTTCGGATTTCTAGTGGACACGGATTCGACCTTGTGGGTCAGGTCCGATCCAGCTCGAAATTCCAAATTTTCGGACCGCCACTCGTGTAGGAGCATATTTTTCGTTCCAAAAGTTTTTAATAAAAATACAATACTCAATTCAAATTAAATTTATTAAATGAAATATAATACTACTTTTAAAATTACATAACTATATAAAATAATAATTACAAAATCAAAGTTTATTAAAACAAACCAACACTCTGGTTTAATTCAAAATGCGCAGATCCCAAATCCCCATGATAAATAATAAAAAATTTTACAGCTAGTGTTTCTTCATTCTCTGTGAAAAAGGGAGGAAATGGGGTGAGCAAACCACAACCCAGTAGGAAGTTTCAAAAATAATAGAGTGCATCGAAAATCAAACACATGCAACCGATTTTATAATTAAGATCACGCATAAAAAGTCGCAATAATACTTACGCCATTTGAACCATAAATATTTAGCGCTTACTTACTCAAATCTTCAACCTTAAATTCTAAATCCTTAATCTAGTTGTCAGAGTTATTCCGGTAAACAAACCACTATTATTCCCCGAACAGTCTTATTTTTCTTTCTTCAAATGATTCTTAATCCAATTGTCAGAGGTATTCCGGTAAACAAACCATTACTATTCCCCGAACAGTCTTCCCAGGGTAGCCACCAGTGGTGGGATGCCATAAAGGCCTGACATTTCAACAGCAGAAAGACTTATATATGTGTGTTCCGTTTATACTCAGCACAATTTACCCACGTACAAACACCAACTCATTCCCAATTACTAATAGTCTAATTCAATAGATTCACTTTCACAAATCACAACTCAATTATTATGCATTAATATAATTTATTTAAAAAATATAGAAGAAAAAAAATACTACTTAGGTCAATTATTAAAATCAAAACATAGAATAATCTAATAATAATGGTTAATAATCAATATGCAAAATTTCATAAATAAATCAATTTATACTAAGAAAACAACTTAATAAATTTAAAACAACCATTATAATTATTACTATTAGCATGAAAATGAAAAAGAAATCAATATAATTATAATGCTAAAATAGGTTTTGATTTTTGTATTAGGTAGAAACCTCCTACCTTTTTAGCAAATCCCAAACTCTTGAATCAACTCAAATCCAAACAAGACATGCACAATTTCCAAGAATAAGAAGGATTAATAGCTTAGGTTTTATTTTACTTTTTGTTTTCTTTTATTATTTAAAAAAGGGGTAAAGAGAAAAAAAAAGTAGAAGGAAAGAGAGATGAAAGTGATGGGTAAAAGTGTTTTGGGTTTTTTGTGTTAGGAGACAAAAGAGAAGAAAAGTTGGAGAAGATGAAAGTGACGCCTCTTTTTGATTTTTTTTTATATACACGGTTTTGGTAAATAAAAACCCTAGTCAATTATTATTTACCACTCAAGTTTTGATAAGGGACACACTATTTTAAACACACCCCACTATTAAACACACCCCGCTATTAAAGTGCATGCAACTCAAACACGTAATATAATAGTGACATAAAATTTAACAAATACATATACACCCCACAATGCACACATTAACCACAATTAAAAATCATCTTTATTATTTTATTTTATTTTGGCAACCATAAATATAATTTAAACTAAATATTTATTCTTTACAAATTAAGTTTTAGATTAATAAAAAAAAATCGAATAAAATAGTATGGATGAGTTTTAAGTGCGAAAATCATATTAATAAAATTACGGGGTTTACATGTGGCTTATACTTATGGGCATATAAAGCCATGCACTTCTAAGATCAACTTAGCAAATATTTTATCAGGTTCATGAAGAAGGTAAAATCACACACCCATGGTTGACATAACAATGACGTACGAAAATAAGAATTTGAACCATCAAGGGGGGAGTACATGATATAACTATGATACACCATGCACAATAAAATATACCTCATAAAATTGAGATGAACATTCAGGAAACCTTTAAAACCTATCTATCAAATCACTGAAAAGGTATAAAAGAAAAAAATCAACATAGAGATGAAACCAAAATCAATAACCTGAAAGTTCATTTGGATTGCTCAGTATACATATTGTTCCGTTTGAGCATGAAAAATAAAATCATTCGCAACAGTATGATCAAAAGAAACACCTGCGGAAGCAAGAAAGAATAATATAACCATTTCTTAAGCTAACTATCACAATTTCAAGATTTTGGATTTCATAGGTAAAGACCTACAAAATTTAACGAATCACCTTGATGATTTCCCACCATGTTTTCCTTCCCAGAAAGGATAATCGAGAAATTACATCCACAGAAAACTTGCCAAACTCCTCAAACAAATTGATGAGAAGAAATTTCTTCCACGACAAAACGGCCTACATAAGAAACGATCCTCGATTATATACAAATGGGAGATATTGCAAGTTAGAGAAAACTCTTTCAGAACAACGATTCCTCATAGAAAAAGCGTAAAGGGGGAATAAATCATATGAGTTGGATCGATTTACAACCCATTCAAATGATCTTCCACGTTCTAGAGACCTTCTGATTTTTTTTATCCCATCTCCTTCCAGTTTCTAGGGTTAATGCGCCGTTACAAAATAAGAATAGAGAATAAAAAACGTAGAATTTGCAGTGAAGGGAAGGAATTCATTACCACTGACGTGTGATATAGATGTCGGCTGGCCATTGGATTAACACAAATAAGATTAGGCCGAGAGGAGGAGGGAAGATCCTAGCTGCTAGTTAGAAAATTGGATGTATCCCAGCCGTTGCGTGACACACCAAACCCCCCTGTCTTGTAAGCATAGAAGAAGAAATATATATTTAGCGTCATAGAAATTGTTCCATAGAGTGAGCACTTGTTTCGATAGATAGAGAGGTAGAGTAAATAAGAGAATCAAGGGTTTGTTATTAACCTTTAATGAAGTTCTCCAAGATGTCTTCGTGTAGTCTTCAATCTCCATTCTTCAAGGATATCTTTGATTTTATACTCTACTTCTTAAACCTAGTCTAGTCTGAAGCCGACTTTAGTGACTAAATCAAGAATGTGTTTTGTCATCTAAATTTGTCGATTAACTTGACATACCAATGCTAGTGTGTTTAACCTAGCATTGCTCTAACACTCTTACATTTTCGAACCCCTTTTCACAAGCCTCTGCCTTATGGTTTTGCAGTGTCTTTGACCCATAAATCCTCTTCCCTGCACATTCATCTTCCCTTGAATCACTCTCCTCCAAAGAATGAATTTTTTTTGAATTGAATCACCAAGTCCACTTTGCCATCATAGCTTGATTAGTTATTTTCAAACTCTTCACTGCCAAACCACCAAATTCCATTGGGCAACACAATTTTTTAATGGCATCAGTTTTGTAGTAAAGATTATCCCAAGCTTCTGACGGAGTTTGTGATCCAAAGTGTTTAATGGATGAAGATGAATCTAGTTGTAGTAATTATGTATATTTTACAAATGATGCATGCTATCAATGGTGCACAACAATTAGGTGTAACCTTTTGTCATTTTTTTATTGAAATATCTATGAAGAAAACGGAAACCTCAATCATCGTGATTGAGATGGACTGTCTCATAATTTCCATTCTGTCAACAAAGAATTTGGTAAATATGTAGTTATGGTCATGCAAAAGAATCAATGCAAAAGAAGTAGTGAAGTTGATGGTGATATGGTAACAACAGTTCGAAATTTTGAATTTAAAATGAATTTGTTAACTTGTTGTGATCTATAAATTTAATATTTTCTCTCAGACTGCAGGAATGATTGCGTAAAGAGGAATGGCACCCAAAAATGGTTTCCAATTCCAAAGTTATTTCAATATTTTGAAGGTGATGAAAGGATATAACCTAACCTTGTTGGAAGGAAATCAAGTACCAGCTAGATCCCCATATTCCCCAATTTCTTAAGTGTTTTAAAATGGTACACAATATTCTTTACCACAAACAACTTCACACTGAGAGAATCAAAACCAAAATCAGGATCATTCAAATTCATATTCAGAGTTAATAATGAAAAGACGAGGGTACCCAAATACACCACAATCTTTTTAGTTCAACCTATAAGTCCGATACCAAGTGTGATCGTCTATGGACAAAGTCGGGACAATACGACAACTTGATATTCACTTGATAATAGTTACGGTCTGAAACCGATTTATTATAGGATCAATATCAAGTGATTTGGAATTAACGTACAAGTGCATTTTACTTTAATTATAATAAAACAATTATAATGCGGAAAAGTAAAGTAAATGGAACGGCAAGATTTTGTTAACGAGGAAATTGCAAATGCATAAAAAACCCGGGACCTAGTCCAGTTTTGAATACTCTCAGAATTAAGCCGCTATACAAAATCTATTTCCAACTTCGTATAGTTGAGACCAAGCAGACTACCCCTAGCTACTTAGTTCCCTCAGTATTCCTGCGCCTTCGACTTCTAGAGTCACGCACGTGAATAGCAAGTCCTTTTGATCGTATTCCAAACAGGAAATGAAGAATATGTTTGGTAACCACTCTAATCAATCTTGCTACAAGATAAGATTAGTTGTTGACAAAGGCTCTTATGTTTAATCTAATAAACTCCTTTGTCTGGTTAGATCAATCTATCCGGCATCTACCGAAATATTCAAGTATAGATTTGCACTTAATCAATATAGATCTCAAAGAGAAATATGGAGAATGCCGATCTCACACAACTAATCAATCAAATCTATCAAAGATAAACGGATTCTAGTTGGATCCCAGCCGATCAAGGTTTGTGCACTAAATCCACAAGATACGAAAACTAATAAGAATTCTTCTTCGTCTTCAAATCTTCTATTGCCTTCAAATACCTGCACAACACCACTTGAATCTCTTGTGATCAATCAGCACAGAATGGAGTCTGTTAACAATGGATTATCACAAGATGTCTTTAGATCTAACAACATTTCTTAAGATCCTGTCAATACTTTGATCTAGTCTGAGTGAATCTTATATCAGAAGAGAAGATTCTCAAGAATAAACAAACTAGGTGCAATCAAAGTTTCAACAACCGTTAGTCAATCAAATCAAATCGAAAACTAATAACACTGCAATTATCTAGTTTCCAACCAACTATACTCGTAGAGCTTCTTGATCCCACAGAAGTCTTTAAACGAGCGGTCGTAAGAGATTTCATCTAATTAAGATACTTTCCTCACCGAATAGACGGGTCCACCAGAAACAACAAATAATGAAGTTTGCCTGGCTCTTAGGATAGTTTGCTAGAAATGCAAACTTAGGTATTTATAGACCAAGGATGTTTGGACACCAGGGAATTTCCAAAACTGAAAATATTCTCAAGATATGCAATGAATGCCCAAATCGGTTTTCCTAATTCCAGTAAATGTTTGTCCAATATTTTACGAAATCTCTCATAGAAAATCTTCAATTAGTAAATGCACATTACTAATTTTTATTCTCTAGAGCTATGCTTTAATTACTGGTAATTAAAGCATATAAAACCAAAAACCTTAATTAAAAGATTCTTAATTTATTTCGATACAGGATCACCTTGAGTACCAAGGAATATCTTTGAACAATAAATGATAAGAGTTAATGCTCATGTTCAAAGTATGTTGACATCTTTACACTGCAAATCCTTATTCCATATTTACATGGATTTACATCTTGGAATCGGTTTTACCACACTTCCAAACAAGTTTAGAATTGGTTCTACCAGAATTCCAAGACTATTATGTGATCGGTCATACCAAGTCACAATGGTTAGTTGTGATAGTTCCTACCAATTCACATACTTGGGTTTGGATCAGTTATACCAATTACTAGGATCGGTTCTACCTATACATGGTACCTACTTGTGATCGGTCACACCAGTCACTAGGATCGGTCATACCAATTACAAGGATCAGTCATACAACCACTTATGATCGGTCACACCAATTACAAGGATCGATCATACCATCTCATGGTGATACTTAGGATCGGTTACACCAATTACCAGGATCGGTCATACCAAATCATAAGTCTAGGTATTGTGATCGGTTATACCGAAATACATAACCTGAGTTAAGATCGGTTCAACCAACTCACACATATTGGTCATCCAAAGAATATGCAATGAATATCCTGACCAATAAACCTATTGATTTCCTTTCCGATTCGTGAAACAAGTTCATGAATGTACTTCCTTTAAACAAATGTAAAACATTGTTTCCTATGATGAAATCTTCACCATACACCCATACACATAATCATAAAACTATATACAAGATTATGTCGATGTCATATTGTTAGAGCACTGCTCGGTCGAACTCGCAAGCGTTGTTATCTCAAGCTTGTTTGTCAATGTTAATAATCAAAACTATAAGTCTTGATTTCTAGTCTACTTATAGTAATGTCTCGGACTAGGATAGATTGTGTAGATGAGCATTAGACTTCACGGCGTTCATCATTTGAAGACGAAGAACTACTAAGAAGAGCTTGTGGAACTTCATCAACAAAAGGTATGTGGAGAATGAAACTCATCTATCACTTGGAAAGTCTATTTCTACTATATCTCCTATATTGAGACAAAAGTCGTATTACTATATAGTTTTCGATTATGCACATTTGAGATTTCGAGCTGAGTTTAACTCCCTTACATATTTCTAGAAATATGTGTTGGTAAGCTTTCGCTTCAACCAAGTTCATCTTATATTCTTGACGAAAGTCAAAAGATGATCATGTGAAAATCGTCGAGTAACATCTTACATGGTTTGTGTGATACAATCATTTGGTTTAGACTTGGAATGTTTCGTTTATGATTATTTCAATAACTTGAAAATTGCTTTGATGCTAATAGTTCGTGAAAACAACTACTGTCATCCTCTAACAATGTTTCAATGATTGAAATAGAGTTTAGACCACTTAACCATCATTGGATTATAAACATAGTATGCGTGCTTGCATATATGTGATCCATGACCGGAACTATAGTATGCATACCCGTATGCGTACATGTTAGTTGTGGAATTCCGGGATCCTAAGTACACATACCCGTACGCGTACTGGCGAAGGGTTTGGGTCCGGGAATTTCTGCTGTGTTTGGAAGTATGTGTACCCGTTCGCATACTGGCGAACCCAAACTCAGACCGGCTACTTTAAGTATGCGTACCCGTTTGCATACTTGAGTGGTTAAAGTTCTAAAATCGGTTTGTTCATGAACTAATACATTTATATAATAAGGAATGCATTCTATGCAAACCGTGGCTATAATGTTCATGAATTGATTCGAGTGAATCAAACCGATTTTGCTTCGATTGTGTTCTTGTATACTTCTATGAGAATATAGCAATTGAACAACTCTATAACTAGTTTCATTTGAGTCATTTGAACTAGTTGTGGTTAATATGAATAAGGTTGATATGAGAGTGTTCATATAGCTAACTTCGGTTAACTACTGTTGAGCCAACCTAGTGTACACGTTTAGGTACGGTTACTTAAACCTAAATGAAGGTACATTTCATTTGTGTATAACAAGCTAAGTTCGATCTAAAGGTTGAAAGATATTAGATTGAATCTAATCAGGTTTTCATCTAACGGTGAGTACAGATTCAACTTAGATTGCAAACCCTGATTTGAGAACTATATAAAGGAGAACTCTAACAACTGGGAAACCTAATCCCCACACCTTCTGTGTGATACTAGTTGCGACTAAAGTCGATTCTCCTTTAACCTTAGGTTTTTCATGAAACCCTGTAGGTTAACGACTTAAAGACTTCATTGGGATTGTGAAGCCAGACCCAACTATTTTTTTATGTAGTTGCGTATTCTGATCTTACTTGTTCTATCGTTATTGAGTATTATCTTTGCTAAGATTTGCTTTAGATTTATCTCCGATAGGTAAGATTAAAAGTAGTCACAAACATCTTCGTCTCATCGTTTGTGATTCCACAATATCTTGTTATGCTACCATACGATTAAGATTATTGTGAAGTGAATGATAATACTAGGCTGTTCTTCGGGAATATAAGCCCGGTTTATCAATTGGTTCCTGTGCACCTTGATTTATCAAAAGACGAAACAAAACTCGTAGGTATTTCTGTGGGAGACAGATTTATCTATTCCAATAAACTTTTCTATGTAAGACAGATTTGTTTATCAAGTCTTCGACTTTGGGTCGTAGCAACTCTTAGTTGTGGGTGAGATCAGCTAAGGGAATCAAGTGCGTAGAATCCTGCTGGGGTTCAGAGACGTAAGGAGCGCAACTGTACCTTGATCAGTGTGAGATTGATTAGGGCTCAACTACATTCCAGTCCGAAGTTCATTGGTAGTAGGTTAGTGTCTGTAGCGGCTTAATACAGTGTGGTGTTCAAAGATGGACTAGGTCCCTGGGTTTTTCTGCGTTTGCGGTTTCCTCGTTAACAAAACTTCTGGTGTTTGTGTTATTTCTTTTCCGCATTATATTTTGTTATATAATAGAAATATCACAGGTTGTGCGTAAGTTCAATCAATTGTGAATCCAACCTTTGGTTGTTGATTATATTGATTGACACTTGAACATTGGTCTTTGGTACCTTTCAAGTTGTTTCACATAATAATCAGGCTCGCGGATTTCTATCTGTTTGATTTGCTGATTATATTGTGAAACAGAGATATAAAACTCTTTGATATACTTTTTATAGATTGAGTCTGACTGTCTAGTTGATTCTCTTGAAAGTATATTGGAGTTTGTCTATTCAGATTGCCGAACGAAATATTGGGTGTGGTTGTTGTACCCCCGCTTTTTCACATATCTACGAAGTTCAAAAGATAAGCATTATACTTCGTAGTCTAATTCCTTAATACTATGATCATACTATTATGATCATGTCTCTTCACTAGAGTATTATATACAATATGTATAGTATATACAGCTTCGCATGTTATGTTTTCAATATAGCACGACTTGAAAGATACATTAGGAATGAAACAAGTTCAAGTCAATATTACTAACCTCAAGTGGAAGGATGATGTCGTTGTTGTAGTCGTTACTTCTTCTCATTCTTCAGGTCTTCGGAGTAATACTTGTATGTCACAACAGTCCTAGGCTTTCTAGTATAACCTAAACGAAGTTGGCTCTAGTATTTAATCAAGCGACTCTAGATGAGTTTTGATACTAAAATATGACAACCAAACTTGACATACCAACGCTTGGTGAGTTCAACCGAGCTATGCTCTAACAAATAACTTTACCGAAAAACGAAGAGGCGGAGGTCAAACTAAAAAATAGCGATCGAACAAGCCCAACAAGGTTCATTTTCACCACCTAAGTTTAGTATGTCCGAGTACATTGAGCACGAGCATCGGGCTTAACTAAATAGACCAACACAATTTTGTTTAGTGGTAAAGAAGCTTCGAAAAAGTCGTCTTTCGTGTGAAAAACGTTTCTCTGACTATAACAAGAATAAATTCTTTCCATGAAAACTCAACAATGAATGACTAACAACATATGTTATGGCAATTGAAATTTGATAAGGTACAAAAATAATTGAGTGAACAAAAAATGCCACAACATGTCCACTATATGAGGATGATGCCTGTTAAGAACATCGAGAAGAAGACGTTTACAACGTTGGTTGAATGGTTTTACTTCAATATAGTAGTTGGTTTTAATAGTTTCAATTTTCCCCAATAGTTTGTTTTAAGTTAGTTTAAACTAAATGAAGAAATTACTTTTAAAGTAGTTCAAACTAAATTTAGTAGTTTGTTTGGTTATGCAAACTTAGATTGTCCATCTACCCAGCTTGGCTAATTTTTTGTTTTGAACACAGGAATCACACTTAGCCCATTTAGGGGCTATTATGGGGTGGTTAGATTGGAAAATTTTTTGGGAAAATACATATAATTAGGCATTTGCCTATAGTGTTCATTTTATAGCCGCTCGGTTGAATTATGACCGAACGGCCATGTTATGGTCGTTTAGCGGTCATAGATTGAGAGCTCGACCACTACTTAGACGCCAATGGTTCTAAATTTATATTAACTCACACCTTCCCAGCACCTCTAATCTCAAACAAGTTTTTTTTTCTTTTAATCTCACACCAAGCCTTTCTTTTTACCCTAATTTCTTATACTATGGTTGCATCATCCCAAACAGCCCCCAAAGTCTGTGGTCCATTCCAAAGTATATTATAGAGAATGATGAACTTACTTTAAAAAATTATGTAATCTATACATCGGATCTTATCAGTGGTGCACAACAACTAGCACTTGGACTATAGCAGGACATTCACGAGAATTTTTGTGCAGAAACCAGCAACCCAGAGTTCTTGATCATGTAGGGTTGTCACTTAATTTCCATACAGTCATACAGTCAGCAAGTAATTGACCTTATATGTTAACCCAATCGTGCAATTGATTGTTCTTTATTATTATTTGAATGTAGAAATTGTACTTAGCCCATTATGGAATGATTAAGTCGGCAAACAGAGCGGGAAAATACGTAAAGTTGGGCAATTGCCTATAATGGTCATTTGATAGCCACTCGGTTAAATTATGACCCAACGACCATATTATGTCAGTTGAGCGGTCATAGATTTTGGAGCTCGACCATTACTTAGCCGCCAACGGTTCTATCTATATATTAATTGACACCTTATCAACACCTCTAATCTCAAACAAATATCTTTTCTTATCTCTCCTTTGTTTTCGCATATATTTCTTGTACTATGGTTACATCATCCAACAAGGCCCCATAGTTTGTGGTCCATTCCAAAGTATATTACAGATAAAGAAAAAGCTAATTGCAGGAATTATGTATTCTATACATGGATCCCATCAGTGGTGCATAACAACCGGTACTCACTTATGGCGGAACATTCACAAGAATTTTTGTGCATAAACTAGGCAATCCAGTGTTCTTGATCATGCGAGGTTGTCATTTTATATTCATATAATCAACAAGTAATTGACCTTATATATTTATCCGATGATGCAACCAATCGACGTAGAAAGAGCAGTGAAACTGATGTTGACGTGGTAAGAAAAACTCAAAATATTAAAAATTAGTTTTCTTAACTAATCTTTAAATTAAACTGTTTTTGCAAATTACAAAAACAAAAATACAAAAAGAAATTGCAAATATCAAAAGGCAAAGGTTTTCAATACAGAAATTGTTGCAACATCCTTAAGGTGTTGAACAGATATGACCCTCAATTGTAGGATGGTTGCTCTACCAGTTACATTACCATACCAAACGATGCACCAATTTCTCAGATACATCCAATAACTTCATCATATCTTACCATATACCTCTTAAAAATCAAACACATTATCCCAAGGCCTATTGGCATACATGTTAATCCCTCAATACATGAAATTTTAATTTAAGTGTATATGGTATGTCCAAGAAATATATAGTTAAGATCAAAATGCAACAAAAGTTTTGAGAAAGGAAGTGAAAAGACGAGGGTACCCAATTACACCACAATCTTTCGAATATCAACCTATAAGTCCGGTATCTTAAGTAATCATCTACGGACAGAGTCGAGACAATACAACTTAAGTCATACACCTTGTGTGATATATGGACGAGTTCGAGACAATACAACAACAAGATATTTACTTGACAATAGTTATGGTAATGAAACCGATTGACTATTAGGATAAATGTCAAGTAATTCGGATTAACGCACAAGTGTAATTTACTTTATTATAATAAGACAATTATAATGTCGAAGTAAAGTAAATTACACAACAAGATTTTGTTAACGAGGAAACCACAAATGCAGAAAAACCCGGACCTAGTCCAGTTTTGAATACTCTCATAATTAAGCCGTTATACAAAATATAATGCCAACTTCGTATAGTTGAGACCAAGTAGACTATCCATAGCTACTTAGTTTCCTCATTATCCCTACGCCTTCGACTTCAAGAGTCACGCAAGTGAAAAACCACTCCTTTAGATCGTATTCTAAACAGCAAAGAAATGAATCTGTTTGGTAACCACTCTATTCAATCTTTGGTGAAAGATATTTATGAGTTGTCAACAAAGGCTCTTCCATTTAATTCAATAAACTCCTTTGTATGGTTAGATCAACCCAAAACTTGATTACCGAAATAACCAATTTTCGAATTCGCAATCAATCAATATAGAACTCAAAGAGTAACTATAAAGTGATGCCGACCTCACACAACTAGACAATCAAGTCTATCAAAGATAAACACAATTCTAATTGGATCCCAGCCGATCAAAATGTATGCACAAGATAAGGAAACTAATAAGAAAATCTTTTTTGTCTTCAAATATTCAATTTCCTTCTCAATAACCTGCACAACACAAACTTGAATCCTCTTGTGATCAATCACACACTGAACGGAGTATGTTAACAATGGATTATCACAAGATGTCTTTAGATCCGAAAATGGATCTAAATATCCCGTCGATAGTTTGATCTAGTTTGAGTGACCCTTATGTCAGAAGAGAAGGTTCTCAAGAATAATCAAACTAGGTGCAATCTAAGTTTCAACAACCATTAGTCAATAAAATCAATAATCGAAAACTAAAATAACAATGCAATGTCTAGTTTCGCACCAACGGTACTCGTAAAGCTTATTGATCCCACAGAAGTCTTTAAATGAGCTGTCATAAGAGATTTCGCCTAATTAGGGTACTTTCCTCTTCGGAAAGACGGCTCCACCAGAAACAACATGAATGAAGTTTGCCTGACTCTTAGGATAGTTTACAAGAAATGCAAACTCAAGTGTTTATAGACTAAGGTTGTTTGGACAACAAGGAAATTCCAAAACCGAAAATATTATCAAGATATTCATTAAAGTACTTAAATTCGGTTTTCCTATTTCCAATTAAATGCCAAACTATATTTCCGAAATCTCTCTTTAGGAAGTTTCTATTATTAGTTTTTGCACATTAACTAATAAACATTTTTAAGAGGATATGCTTTAATTGCTGCTAATTAAAACATATATTATGAAAATCATAATTAAATGCTTTTCAATATTTCGGTTTGGGATCACCTTGAGCATCAAGGAATATCTTTGAATAATAAATGATAAGAGTTATGTACATGTTCAAATAATGTCGACATCTAGAAGTTTCTCATCTTAGCAAACCCTAATTCCAAAATAACACAAAACATAAAGAGATATATGAATATTGGAAACTCGGTTTTGCTCCTTGGGATCGGTTATACCATGACTCACAATATAAGTTGTGACCAGTTATACCATGCTTCCAAAATAGGTTGTTACCGGTTACACCATGCTTCCAAAGGTAGATTGTGATCGGTTACACCCTACTTCCAAAATAGGCTTGTGATCGGTTACACCTTGCTTCCCAAAGTAGCTTGTGACCGATTACAACTAACTTCCCAATGTAGCTTGTGACTAGTTACACCTTGCTTCACAAAGTAGCTTGTGACCGATTAAAACATGCTACACATTATAGTCTATGACCGGTTATACCTTAATTCTCAATAAGTTAAGATAGGTTCTACCTTGTTATCTTGTATTGGTCATCCAAAAGATATTCAATAAAGAACCAAACCAACATGATTTCCCTTTCAATTATGAATAAAGTTCATACATCTACTTCCATAAACCAATATAATAATACATTATTTTCTAGGATGAAATCACACATATATCCTACACATAATCAAGTAACTAAATACATAGATTATGTTGATGTCGATTTACGAAGTTAAAAAGATAAGTGTTATACTTTGTAATTCAATATAATCCGTTGACACTTTGATCATAATGATATGACCAAGTCTAATCACTAGAGTATTATATAATACGACTTGAAAGATACATTAGGAATGGAAACAAGATCAAGTCAATATTACTAACCTCAAGAGGAAGGGTGATGTCTTCCTTGCAGTCGTTACTTCTTCACTTTCTTCAGGTCTTCAGAGTAGTACTTGTACGTCTAAACATTCCTAGATTTTCTAGTCTAACCTAAACAAAGTTGACTCTAGTAAATAATCAAGCGACTCTAGATGAGTTTTGATACTAAAATATGACAACCAAACTTGACATACCAACGCTTGGTGGTTTCAACCGAGCTATGCTCTAACAATCTCCCCCTTTGTAAATTTTAGTGACAAAACTCTATTACATATGGAGATAAATGAATTACAAAATAACTCATTCTTCATACGCTTGATTCCAAGTTTCAACATCACAATATCCTGCATATATTCAAAAATAAATGTCATTGTTGACATTTGAATAACAAAAGCTTTTACTCCCCCTAAAATCAAGCTAGGTAAATATTCAATCTGAACATATTTGTTATTCCTCTTTTGTAGTATGAAATACTACACAACAAGATGACATGTTTCTCACCCTTAGTTTATGCTTTACTCTTTCGTTAGATATAACGTTTAAGCACATATATCCTTTCCTAGTGATCATAAATCACTGGTTTACTCCATATATTTCTTCCCCTTTTTGTCACACAAATGACAAAGAAACAAAGAAACAAAAGAGCAAATCGAAAGGATCTTACAAATCTATAAGACTTGTACAACCTATAAGAGTTAAGCACGAAGGTTGCACATACCATTTTAGATAACCAATACTAAAACCGAAACTACAAAAGTAATCTAGCTTTAGTATGTTATCAAGGAAACAATTGCCCGAAGCAATTTTCCCTTAGTCTAATAAATCAACTAAGATAACTTAGTTATTAATCGAACTGATTGTGTATGTACAATCGCTTGTTTCGATAAGACACAAATAGAGATCATAATTAACTTCATTTCTCTTATCAGACTCTAATTATTTCATAAAATAACTTAGACCTCCATTTAGACAAGACAAACACTAGGTTAGTTAACTAGTTTTCTTGTCAAGGATTTCGATTAAACTTGAATAACCGAATCCTACATTTGATAAGTCTAACTAAGATCGGAATTAACTTAGTTTCTCTTATCCGGAATAAATTTGACTAAACAAATGATCCCGTAGTTTTTGTTAAGCAAAAAAAATAGAAACAAATCAAATCATTGACCTGTTATAGTTTTTCTCAACCAGAAGCAATTGACATAAATATAATCCAATGTAAGCACAACAATTGCACCGAATTTCATTAAGCAAAAACAATTGATACCAAGCAATAAAGTAGATACCAAATCATTAAGTCAATAGTATTGACACAGTTTTTCTTTACCGGAAACAATTGAATCACAATAATCAATCCATATAAGATAATGGAAAATATCAATTGTTCCGAAATTTTGTTAAGCAAAAGAAAAATATATGCAATAAAATCAAGCTTTTCTTAAACAGGAAAAACGATTAACTAATAAAATAAATCGTTACGTTGATTTCCGCAGCCACTTCTCCCCAGAAAGATATATCATTTAAGCGCAAGTTCAATAAGAACTCTCCCCATGTTTGTTGTCATCCTCTCGCAAGAACAAAAGAACAACAACAAAAGCAACCTTTACCAGAGAAAGGTTGAATCGGTATTAACTAATGCGTGCCAATAACAAAAGTTTAAACCCAAAATTCATATGTTATGCTAAACACAACTTATGTGAACATAAATTGATATCAACATATTGTGACTTTTCACACATGAGTTTTAATCGTATCACCTTATGATCCTTTGATAAAGCCTACCTAAAAAGGCTAGAACTTAATCCCGCTAAATCAAAAAACCACACAAACCATAAGGGCTAACACAACATGAGATCGAAAATTAGGTTAATAAAAACCGAAACTAAGATCTCATAAACCGAAAGCATTAGCATAAAAATATAACCATTCACACAGGCTATGCAATCAGAACTATCAAATAATGAAACAAAGGTAATAAAATAAAATTTATTCATTCATAATAATTGATAGTTTTATTCAAATAGACCTCATACAAAATATCGAAATAAATCAACACTTTGAATAGTCTATTTCTAAATAAGAACTGAATCTTATTTTTCTTCCATGAGCAACTTAATCCTTTATATCAGCACTAGAGGAAGGTAGGTTATTATTCTCAATCTTGAGCTTGTGAATTTCCTCAAGAAGATAACCTTGTTGCTTGACCAGAATCTCTTGCAGTTGAGAAGTTTTGGAGAAGGACTCTGCAAGAGTATGTAATTCAGTCTTAGATTGAACACAAAATTGTGTCAATATCTCAATACACTGATCTTTCTTCAGTATATTTTCTCTTTCCTTCTTGCTAAGACAATCTCTCTTTTTGAACTTTTTCTTTGGTTTCTTAGCATCAATGGATGGTGCTGACTTATTCGAACAGAACTCTTTAAGATCAAGCACCTTTGCAAGAGAAGACATTGGATCCTGACTCATAGTTCGGAAAAAGAGTGACCAGAGAATGATGAGGATCCTTTATAAATTCTGGAAAAAAAATATTTCCTGAATATCATACTACCGCAAATATAATATTCCTACAAATCAGAATATATTTTCAATTACTAGATTTTATTCCCATAATCTACACATAAATGCCTTTATTTTGCTTCCTCACTCACAAACGACACACAGGGAGAGGATGCAATCTAATACCGATTAGGTAGTATTAGTATGAGATTTTCTCTCATTATGGGATTTAGAATATATAGAATATTCTTAATCTAGTGAAGTATGATTCTTAGATCTTCTCTTGTTACCTCGAAACACCGAAGTTTTTGGAGATTGGTTGGAATTGCATAAGGACATCTTAGTAATCCTTGGATTTGAGACAGTTTTGCACTTTTTCTTATTTTCCCTTGTACCATTAGTAGGATTTTCAATATCGGAAGATTGTCCATTTTTCAAAATGGTTAAATCACTTATGGAACAAGATGGGATTAAATTAACAATTAGTGTAATATTAGCTGTTTCCTCTTCTTCGGAGTTGTATGAGTCTGAGGCCTCATCCAGAGTTACATCTAATGCCTTACTTCCAGTGTATTTCCTTAGATTAGGACAGTCTTTATCTAAATGACCAAAACCTTTACACTTGAAGCACTGAGTCTGATATTCATCATCTTTTTCTTGATCTTTTCAGTTCTTGATTGGAACACGATCATGAGGGAGAGAAGTACGATGATTATCTTTTACGAATCTCTTATTCATTTCTTTTAAGAGATCTCGAAAGATAATATTAATTCAATATTATCATCTGAATCTTCTGCAATCAATTCATCGGAATCATCTACCAATCTATTTTTCTCCACATGAGCTTTTGGGATTTTTGCAACTTTAAAAGCGATTCCTTTAGCTTGAATATATTGGGATTCATGATTAAATATTTTTAACTTTCCAACAAGTGTGCTTCGAAAGAGATTTTAAAGATCATTTGCTTTCATGATTGCATGTTTTTTAGATTCGTATCTAGATGGCAACGATCTGAGAATTCTACATACTATATCTTTTTTCAGAAATAATTTTTCCAAGAGAGAAAAAAGCATTAACTATCTCAGAGAGTTTAATGTGAAACTCTTCAACGGTATCGTTATCATCCATATGAAGTTTTTCCCAATCAGAAGTGAGGGTTTGAAGTCTAGCTTCCTTTTCTAATGTATTACCTTCGAATACGATTTGAAGATTATCCCAAGCTTCATTTGAATTTATGCATGTGGATACATGATGTTGCAGATCTCGACTTGCAGCATTTGTAATAGCATTCAAACCATCTGAATTCTGCTTTGTAAAAGCCTTTTCTTCACTTGTATCATCAGCTAAGTGTTTAAACTCAGTTTCCGAACCTCATATTTTCAGACGATTATATCCATCAACAACTAATAACCAAGTATTGATATTGCGTGATTGAAGAAAAGATTTCATAGCAGACTTCCACCACAGATAGTTAGTTCCGTCAAATCTTGGCGGTACGTTAACAGAAATCGATTCATGTGAACTCAAATTCATTTCTTATAGGTTGGATTGCACCAAACACATATTGTTAGATCTTTTCTTGTTTGCCCTCTCTGATACCAATTGAAAAGACTAGGGTACCCAAATACACCACAATCTTTCGAATATCAACTTATAAATCCGGTATCTTAAGTGATCGTGTATGGATAGAGTCGATACAATACAACTTAAGTCCTATACCTTTTGTGATTGTCGATGGACGAGGTCGAGACAAAACGACAACAAGATATTTACTTGACAATAGTTACGGTAATGAAACCGATTGACTATTAGGATCAATGTCAAGTAATTCGGATTAACGTGCAAGTGTAATTTACTTTATTATAATAAGACAATTATAATTCGGAAGTAAAGTAAATGACACAGTAAGATTTTATTAACGAGGAAACGGCAAATGCATAAAAAACCCGGGACATAGTCCAGTTTTAAATACTCTCATAATTAAGTTGCTATACATAATCTAATGCCAACTTCCTATAGTTGACACCAAGTAGACTACCCCTAGCTACTTAGTTTCCTCAGTATCCCAGCGCCTTCGAATTCCAGAGTCACGCACATGAAACACCACTCATTTATATCGTATTCCAAACAGCAAAGGAATGAATCTGTTTGGTAACCACACTATTCAATCTTTGGTGAAAGATATTTATGAGTTGTCAACAAAGGCTCTTCCGTTTAATCCAATAAACTCCTTTGTATGGTTAGATTAAACCAAAACTTGATTACCGAAATAACCAATTTTCGGATTTGCAATCAATCAATATAGAACTCAAAGAGTAACTATAAAGTGATGCCGATCTCACACAACTAGACAATCAAGTCTATCAAAGATAAACGCAATTCTAGTTGGATCTCATCCGATCGAGACGTGTGCACGAAATTCACAAGATACGAAAACTAATAAGAAAATCTACTTTGTTTTCAAATCTTCAATTGCCTTCTCAATAACCTGCACAACACAAACTTGAATCCTCTTGTGATCAATCACACACAGAAATGAGTCTGTTAACAATGAATTATCACAAGATGTATTTGGATCCGCAAATGGTTCTAAAGATCCCGTCGATAGTTTGATCTAGTTTGAGTGACACTTATGTCAGAAGAGAAGGTTCTCAAGAATAATCAAACTAAGTGCAATCAAAGTTTCAACAACAGTTAGTCAATCAAATCAATAATCGAAAACTAAAATAACAATGCAATTTTATAGTTTCGCACCAACGGTACTCGTAGAGCTTCTTGATCCCACAAAAGTCTTTAAACGAGCGGTCGTAAGAGATTTTGCCTAATTAGGGTACTTTCATCTCCGGATAGACGGCTCCCCCCCAGAAACAACACGAATGAAGTTTTTCTGGCTCTTAGGATAGTTTGCAAGAAATTCAAACTCAAGTATTTATATACCAAGGTTTTTTTGACAACAAGGAAATCCAAAACCGAAAATATTCTCAAGATATTCGTTAAAGTACCTAAATTCGGTTTTCCTATTTCCAATTAAATGTCAAACCATATTTCTTAAATCTCTCTTTAGAAAGTTTCAATAGTTTTTGCACATTCACCAATAAACCTTTTTAAGAGGATATGCTTTAATTGCTGCTAATTAAAACATATATTATGAAAATCATAGTTAAATGCTTTTCAGTATTTCGGTTTGGGATCACCTTGAGCATCAAGGAATATCTTTGAATAATAAATGATAAGAGTTATGTACATGTTCAAATAATGTCGATATCTAGAAGTTTCTCATCTCCGCAAACCCTAATTCCAAAATCACACAAAACATAAAGAGTTATGTGAATATTGGAAACTCGGTTTTGCTCCTTGGGATCGGTTATACCATGACTCTCAATATAAGTTGTGACCAGTTATACCATGCTTCCAAAAATAGGTTGTGACCGGATACACCATGCTTCCAAAGGTAGATTGTTATCGGTTACACCTTACTTCCCAAATTAGCTTGTGATCGGTTACACCTTACTTCCAAAATTAGCTTATGATCGGTTACACCATAGTGTAAATATTATATTTACATTCAGCTTTATCATCTTAGATAGGTGATAAAAGTATTGTTTTATTTGGGCGGCATTACCTAGATCTCAGATCTTCAAGATCTTTTCTTTGATCTGGTACGCGTGATAGACACATTTTTGTGTGTGATTTGGTCTCAATTGTGTATTTTGTTAGTACCTCTTTTTGTACTTATTTTTCTATTTTATGTCTTTGTAGCTGTTTTTGAAGTTATAAAGTTATATTTGAACCCTCGGAAAAAATTACTAAGAGAACCCAAAGAAAATAATAAAGGAACCCAAGAATTAGATAAGGGCACCCCTATTACTTTATGCACCTGTGTTTTGGATAGGGGCGCTCCTTCATCTTTACTTTGAAAATGATTTTTGGCGGGAATATTTCAGACGAGAATTCTGGATTTATTTTGATATCTTGTCTCATTAAAAAAGGGGAAGAATATATTACGGGAATTGATTAGAATATCTTGTTTCATTAAATAGGGAGGAAAGAATATTTTTCGGGATTTTCCATATTAATTTTGGAAGATACATGTGGCTTGCGAGTGTTTAACTCCAGCTGAGACGTGCAACAATGTGGTGGCGTGTGTTTTACTTAAGGAAGACGTGTGATAAAATAAAATAGGAGAAAAAATATTCCCGTAATGGCAGGGAGTAAAAGAAGACTATTTTTAATTTATTGTCGAGATTTTGGAGTCTTTTGGGTATAGATAAGATACTGGGGAGCCATAAAAGGGTACGAAGTGATACAGAGAGAATTAGGAGAAGAAAGAGGCGAGAATAAAGAGTTCATCAAATTTCTCTACTGCTGCTGTGATCATCAAGAACACGAAGAACAGATAGAGACAGTCGTTAAAAAAACTGTCATCTATTCTTAGGCTTAGCAACAGTTTCAAATCGACAGTTGAACAGTAATCGCGATAGTTCTCTTTTATCGTTCTCTAACAGTGTAACTTGCAACAAATGTATAAGTGTTACAAATCTCTGTTTTCATATATTTCATCCTTGTAAGCACTTTTGATCAATGAAATCAACTTTTGAGTGTGTTTCCAACATGATGAGCTACACCCAATCCCTGGGGTGATGGAGCAAGCTATTCTCTCAAGAATTATGTGGTAATGTCTATTCAATAATTTTATGCAATATTTTTATATGATTAATTGCATTGATTAAAAAATAAATTAAATGATTTTTATTAATCAAATGTGTTTTCTCTTGATAATGTATACTTAGTTTAAGACTCTTGATGCGTTATACTTGCGACTAACATTTGATATTTTGAAAATATGAGTTTGGAAATAATTTGGAATCGAATCAAATTGTTTAAATTGCATGATATAAATTAATATTAAAATCACATAATTATTGATGAATGGTGGAATCCTAGCCCCAGTTCTCAGTATTATTCACATCATCTTTTGTTTTGAGTTTGCTAAATTTTTAGTTTTAAATTAGGTCTAAATTCTGCTTTCACAATTCTTGAACGAACCGTTTTTCTACAATAATTAAAATTATATCAATTTTTGGCGTCGCCGACGCGGACTTATCTTTAGGTTTTGATTGATTGATTTATTTTATTTTACGTTTCTTTGGGTATTTGTCTTTGTGCTACAGGTTTTGGATTCGGATTGAAAAGGAAAAAAAAATTGCCAAAATTGTTGGTGATTAACTAAAGATGTGGAGTCAAAAGACAAGATGAAAAGAACGGAGAAAAGTCAAAGATTTTCTTTTTATTTTCTTTATTTTCTTTATATTATTTTTGTAGATTATATAAGATTTGTTTTTCAGAAATTATATTAGGATATTTTCTATTTTTGTAATTTTCTTTTCTTTTGGACTTTCTTTTTGGGACTTAGGACATTTGGAATTACTTTATTATTTTTAAATCCTAAGGAAGGGTAGTTAAATATTAAACTGCACAGGGAAGGATGACAATTACGATACTATCTCGGCCCCTTGGGTTCGTACACTGACATAGGAGTCGGTGGCCCGAGTCGACTTCAACGGTTCATCCCCCGTCTGTAACGGGAGGTAAGCGTGAATCCCCTGTCAGCGGGTTTACTGGACGCCTTTGTTTGAATATATGTTAAGGATCTGAATAAGGGTTTTAATTTCTAGTAAAGGGCAAGGCCTGGCCAATACAAGATAAGGACTCAGATTTCATCATAATTTCCTTCTTGCCCGCCTTAGGAACACGTAAGCTACGCGTCACCTAATCCTTAAAATTTTTACTCGAACGAGACCGATAGGGTAACGAGCTTATAGGAAAGTCTTTCAAAAGATTGGTTACTCTATTAGCCGAAGTTCATGATTATTACCGGTAAGTTGAGAGAGCCGCCTTGTAACCCAAGGAAACATTGCCAGTGAGGCGGGGGTATTCAAGATCCCTTGAGCTTCTCTTGTTTTTATTTAACTTACTTTAATTCAGATTGATTCCAGAGAGGTTTGCTGAAATTGTAACGATTTTCCTTTCGGAAGAATAAAAGCTGGTCTAGAAACAATCTAAGGGAGCCATCATGCTTTCTGTTTGCTAGATTTAATAGGCTTGTTTTGGTCGAGTCAGCCTTGTTTGTGCTTGTGTAGAATTCCCTTGCAGTTAGGATGTCGAACTGGTATTACAATAGCCAATACAATGAATATCTAACTGAGCAACATGGACATTATTCTTTTTATAACCATAGTGTGAATAATTGTTGGGAACGCCAAACTTTTGAAGGTTATAGTCCATACCATGGTGAGCCCAATTACTATCCACACACGCATCGGTGTGTAGAGTCAACACGTAAGTTAGTTGAGTCGACACGTAGTTCAACTGAGATGAATAACTTAGTTATGGACGAAAGTACTACAACCATGAGTGAACCTTCTTTCCTGGATACCATCAGGAAGTCAGTTGAGTCGACTCAGAGGCTTTTGTTTGAGACGCAGAAAAGAATTGCTCAAAATAATTTTATGGTCATTACGGTGTTCCCAGTTTCGCCCTTGAAAATGAGGATAGTTACTATTCACATAATCAAGATAATGAGGTTAGAATTGTAGACACTACTTTAGATGAGGTTCAACCATTTTCATTTTATTACAATAATGATTATGATGAGGATAGTGTTGATGACGAATTATACATATATAGACATAACGATCAGGAAATTGTTACTCCAATTGAGCTTCATAATGATAGTACTATTTTTGGTTCAAATCCCGATAATTTTAATGATTATTCACTTATTCAAAGGGATGAGGATTTGACTAGAGATATCATTGTTTTAGACGATGTAGTATTTCCTTGTTACGAAGCCAATGATGGTTTAGAGTAACGAGTTTATTCTGAGTCTAGCAATTTAGAAACAATAGTCTTAGACAAAGAAGATGAACTCTTAGAGATGAGTGAGGATGTACCTGATTATAACTTAGAAGAATCAATTGACCATTTTCAGGAATCTAGTGACTTAGAAATTAGGGAAGTTGTGACTAGTCTTTCTAGAGACACTGAAAACTCCAAGTTTGGGGGTGAATTTCATTCTCCATGTGCTTTAACTCTTAGAAAGATCCCTCACTTCGGACTTGAAATATGTGCCTTAACCATCTTACAAGAGTATCTTCATACACGTTTTCCCGAACCTAGTTATGTCCATAAATAAGTTCAGTTGTTAGAAACCCATCCTCTGGTTGATGTGGTTAACCCAGGCTACGATACCAAGATTGACTTTGTTTTCCACCAAAAACTTTTCTTCCAATTGTGGGAACGTATGAGATTCAGATGTGTCAGTTATCAAGCTTTGAGACTAAGCCTAAATACTTTAGGATATTAGAACCGACACATTTTCTTAAGAATGATCACCACTTTCATTGTGGTTAACTTTGTGAGTCAAATCTAATTGACTTCGAGGATCCCCAATTATTCAGGTTATTGTTATATGCTTCTAAGTTCTTAGTTAAGTTTTTTCAGACTCAACAACCTGATCTTTGGGATCTTACCTTTGAGGAAATCCAGTTCAGGAAAACATTTTATCTAGACCCTTTTATAGATCCCGAACCTGAACCAACACTAGATGTAGTTTTATTAAATAAGAAATTAGATAAGGGTGTGTTCGGTATCTTCTTGGCCTGTTGCAGTTTCCTCTTCTTTTGGTTAACACTATTTGATTCAGGTGACCCACAGTTATTCCGGCTACTGCTATATGATTTTATGAGGTGACTAATTCTTCCAATGTCTGGTTGAAGACTTTAAACTTAGCACTTCTTGGGAGGTAACCCAAGCTCATGCAACACCGTAATATCTTTCCTCATTTTACTTTCCTTTGAGTGGTGACATTTTCTCCTTGTTCATGCTTTTAATTTTATCTTTAGAACATTGAGGTCAATGTTATATTTATGTTTGCGGGTATGGGAGAAACGTTTTAGTTACATTATGAGTTCCATAGATTAGAAACTTGTGTCAGTTCAAGATAACACTAACCAATCTAAGTGGATGGAAGCATCTTGGTTGTAGGAGTTGAGGAACCCAAAAATAAAGTCTATTCATAAAAGCACAGAGCTCAGGTGTTAGAAATAACATGGTAGTTTCACTATATCTTGTTGAGTCCTTATTACTTTCTGTTTTTATTTTATTTGAAAACTTATATGTTTCTCTAAGTGATTTGGTAGGCACACGCATCGAATTGTTACCAGCGCCGGGATGAAATAGAGTGATGGAGTTACAAAAAAAAAATGCATTTTTTTATAAAGTAGACCAGAATAAATTATTTAATAAAATCGACCGCTGATTCACTGGTTCCCTTGTACATTCAAGTTGTGTTGATATTAGTTCAGACCAGTGTAGTTAATCTCGGCCGAGATATTGCCAGTTTTATCGGTATCGCCATTAGAGCAAGACGAAATCTAAATCTCGCCGAAACAAAATTCTTGAGAAAAAATCGGCTATCTCTGACGAAAATCGGCTGTCTCGGTCAAATTTCGGTTGAAATTTCGGCTGGAGAAAAACAAATCTCCTCAAAATCAGGGAGAAATAGATTATCATTAACAAACACAAGATTTTACGACAATTGATAGATGATTCAAGATTGAAACACCTTTTGGTATTCAATTGATTATTACTTGATGGAAGCAATGTTAGGGATATTAGCTTGAGCACAATCAGCAAAGAGATTTGGGTTTTGAGGATTCAACGTAATAGCTTGAGTATTAAGATCAATAACTAGTCTAAAATTATCATCAAAAAATGCTTCCTTTGTACTTTTTTCAAGGTTTACAACCTTTGATTAAACAAGAAAAAAATTGAATACTTAGTGAGATGAAAAAAGAAGAAGATTAAAACTTGCTATTTATAACAGCACTAGATTTGTAAAAGCTAAAGTTTTTTCCCTTATATTTTTCAGAAGTCGTGCTTTGTTCTGTTGATCTAGTATGACGCTCTATGATGTACAGGTCACCAACTAGGAAAGGGTTTGTTTGGTTATGGGCGACGGTGGTCTGTGTCTAAGCTAGAAATGGGAGAAACAAATTAGAGACAGTGGGGAAGAAATAGGGAAGAACATATTAGAGAAATGGGGAGAAAGAGAAAGAATGTGAAATGTGAAATGTGTTTTAGTAAGCAAGCCTTCAAGGTCAAGGCAGAGTAAACTAGGTTTGATACAATTGACGGGTGTAATTAAAACTTTAGATCCAACGTATAGTATTCACTAGAAACATAATTATAGGTATAAAATTTAAAACCGAAATTTCACCGAAATTTGGAACCGAGATCTCTCGATACAAAGTTGTACCAGTGTATCGGTCCTGACCGAGATAAACCAAAATCCGATATTGACCACATTGGTTCAGACCTGTATCTCAGTCCATTAGGATAGGTTTATCCTGACAGTGGCCTTCAGACAGACATGGGAAATACCATTCACCTTACTTAACATCGTAAACCATCTATGTTTTTATCTATATCCGTCTTCTTAATCTATTCATGTGATTTGTTTGATTCCGGATATTGTGTGACTATCTAAGTAAAGCTCTGTCACTTATATATGAATTGGATTCGCATCAGGGTACTTCCTCTTGTAGTCAATGAGAGTATGCCAACCAAGGAGATTGTTTAGTGCCGTTGCAAGGTTCTGCATAGGTAGCTAGGGTTTGGAGTAAAGGTTTTGTGGGTACACCTCTTGTAAACCCTCCCGAGACTATAACTCAGCCACTAGGGCCACCTAGGGCTTGTTGCACGCGCTAAGTGCAATTGCGATGCCTGCGACAGTGAGTTAGGATTTTATGTTCTAGATTAAATTTGCTCGAGGACTAGAAAATAGCAAGTTTGGGGGTATTTGATAGACACATTTTTGTGTCTAATTTGATCTCAATTGTCTATTTTGTTAGTACCTCTTTTTGTACTTATTTTTCTATTTTATGTCTTTGTAGGTGTCTTTGAAGAAATAAACTTTTGTGGAAAACTCAGCTCAAAAAGTGATATTTTCACCCTCGGAAAAAATTACTAAAGGCACATAGAGAAATTGATAAAGGAACCTAAGAATTAAGGGAACCCATATTACTTTATGCACCAATGTTTTGGATAGGGGCGCTCCTTCATATCGCCTTTCAAAATGATTTTTGGCGGGAATATTTCGGACGAGAATTTTGGATTTATTTTGATATCTTGTCTCATTAAAAAAGGGGAATAATATATTACGGGAATTGATTAGAATATCATGTTTCATTAAACAGGGAGGAAAGAATATTTTTCGTGTATTTCTGTATATATTTTGGAAGATGCGGGTGGCTTACGAGTGTTTAACTCCAGCTGAGACGTGCAACAACGTGGTGGCGTGTGTTTACTACAAGGAAGATGTGTGAGAAAATAAATTCTCGTAATAGCAGGGAGTAAAAGATGACTATTTTTAATTTATTGTCGAGATTTTGGAGTCTGTTGGGTATAAATAAGATACTGTGGAGTCATAAAAGGGTACGAAGTGATACAAAGAGAATTGGGAGAAGACAGAGGCGAGAATTGAGAGTTCATCAAATTTCTCTGTTGCTGTTGTGATCATCAAGAACATCGAAGAATAGATAGAGACAGTCGTTAAACACACTGTCATCTATTCTTTGGCTTATTAACAGTTTCACAGCGACAGTTGAACAGTAACCGCGATAGTTTTCTTTTATCGTTCTGTAACAGTGTAACTTGCAACAAATATAAGCGTTACAGATCTCTGTTTTCATATATTTTCACCCTTGTAAGCACTTTTTGAGCAATGAAATCAACTTTTCAGCGTGTTTCCAATATGACGAGCTAAACCCAATCCCTGGGGATGGAGGAAGTCATTCTCTCAAAATTATGTGGTAATCTCTATTTAATAATTTTATGCAATATTTTTATATGATTAATTGCATTGATTAAAAAATAAATTAAATGATTTTTATTAATCAAATGTGTTTTCTCTTGATAATGTATGCTTAGTTTAAGACTCTTGATGCGTTATACTTGCAACTAACATTTGATATTTTTGAAAACCTGATTTTGACAATAATTTAGAATCGAATCAAATTGTTTAAATTGCATGATATAAATTAATATTGGATCACATAATTATTGATGAATGGTGGAATCCTAGCCCCAGTTTCTCCATATTATTCACATCACCTTTTGTTTTGAGTTTGCTATATTTTTAATTTTAAAATTAGGTGTAAATTCTGCTTTCACAAGTCTTGAACAAACCGTTTTTCTACAATAATTAAAATTATATCAATTTTTGGCGCCGCCGACGCGGACTTGTCTTTAGGTTTTGATATTTATTTTTTTAAAGATTTTTTTTGTTGCTTTGTTCTATTTTACGTTTCTTTGGATATTTGTCTTTGTGTTACAGGTTTTGGATTTGGATCGAAAAGAAAAAAAGAAATAGGAGAAAAGAATTGAAATGTTCATACGTAAAGAATGTTGTGAAGCGAAGCGTGACTTGTTTTTTTATTTTTGAGAAACGATGCGTAGGTTGAAACGTGAAGCGACGATTCATGATTGACGGTGAATCGTAAAATATAAAATTTGATATAATATAAATAGGTATGAAAATATTTATAAATATCAAATATAGCCAAATATTATCCTAAATAACCATGTAGAACAGTGGTTGAGCATTCGCATACGACACATGAGGTGGTAGGTTTGAATTCCACCATTATTAATAAATTTTTAGAACATTATTTCTTGAAGTTTGACCATTTTGCGCTTCTGATTTTGGTCAAAATCATTGACTAAACGCTTCACAGTCAGAACGCTTTATAAGTATGTTTCAGAGCGTTTTTGGAAAAAATTGAAACGAAGCGTGAAGCGTAAGCTTTTGAAAACCATGGTTGAAAGGCCTCCCAATGCTTATTGTGGTAAGCGAGTGTTATATGGATTGATAATTAGATTCTAGTTTTCATAAGTGATATACCTTCCTCTTTTTAGAGAATTTTAGACATCAAAGAGAAGGAAAAATAATAATGTAAGGTTTAATTCGAGACATTTGTTCACTTTACACCCCATAACTCCTTGCATTATTAAATTTATTTTATGTTTACTGATCTTACTTACGTAATTCTGATAAGCAATCTTCACTTTTATTCTTTTAATTTCTTTTATTATTTTATTATTTTCAATCAAATTTAGATAGATGTTGATTGTTGAACCTTTAAGAGAACATAAATTTGAGTTGATTGTTGAACCATTAAGAGAACATAAATTTGAGTCACAGCATTGAGGTGACTAATTTGATCCTTACTTATCTATTTTTGCTTCCTTTTGTTGATAGATGATTGACCACTTCAGGTCTATTTGGTTGAGATGTGAAATATAATTGATTGACGCTTATTATATTTTTAGTTTTACAGCATTTTCGAATTTAGTTTATCCTATTCAGATCCCCGCATCTTTACAATCGATAAGGATATATCCAAAACACTTATTCTTTATTAAGAACTTCGATACTCCTCCAAACTGTTGAGGAGGTGTTTTTCGGAACAAAATATAGCAAGAATTTGTTTACATAAATCATGAATGGGATGGATCCGTTGACATGGTTATAATGACATAATCTTGTCATTTTAGCACCAGTTTTTCTACCAAATCCAAACGACAATGAATTTGAGGCTAAACTTTTGGTGACATGTTCTTCATATAAAACTCTACTTTCCCACCAAAAATTAGAGTATTCTAAAATACGAAACTTCACCATCCACAAATTTTAATTTCAACCGTTAATCTTCAACGGTTGATATTTAAAATGGCAGATGGTGGTCTTATACATCTCAGAATGCTCTCATTTTTGGTGGGAGTGTAGAGACTTATAAGAAGAACATGTCATTAAAAAATTAGCTTCAAATTCATTGCCGCTTGAGTTTGGTAGAGAAAATGGCGTTAAAATGTCAAGATTATGTCATTATAATCATGTCAATGGATCCCACCCCGAATGAATTTGGTCTTTGAGTAAAAATAAGGTGCATGATTTGCGATTCTATATGTTTTGTGCAAAGGAAGATCTATATCATTTGATTAATACAAAAATGCGCTAAAACAGCTTAGGGTTATTAAACAATCATAGATATGCATTATGTTTTTGCATTTTGCTTGAGAATTACACTGTTTCAATTTTCTACAAGTTGTTCTTTATTTTAACTAACAATATGCTATCACAATCCATTGCACCATCTTAGAAAAGGAAAAAATATATTAGAAGCTATCAGAAAATATAGTGCTTTAAAAAATATTAGATGCTTCAAGAAAAAAGGATCTAATGATTTTCCTACTTTACTGTTTTGAGATACCTTCAACCTAACAATTAAAGCTATTATTTCTACTTTTTTTTCAATTTTTTTTAATAATAAAACCTTAGAATAAAAGAAAATAAGTTGTTTACAAGAGTTGAGAGGTCTGAGTGCCTTGAGGAGCCTGGCAACTAAGCCTATCTAAATTTAAAGCATCGAACAACATACTAGGTGGGGGAAAGCAATGTTACAGGTTGCATTTGAATTGACCCTTGAAGCCAATGCAACAGCAGTCTGGTTTGCCTTTTCCCCACAATACAAAAAGATTAAGTTTTTCCCTTCCACATTCAAACTAGATGTGAGAAGTTTTTCATGAATGTCCCTAGATCTGGATCTAGCTTTCCAATCTATATGGCAGTCCTCTCCGTTAATAGCTTTGATAGTATTGATGCAGCTTCCTTCAATTTGAACGGTGTGGTATCCAACTGATATGACCATGTTGTTGCTTCCAAAGCCGCCTGCACCTCCACCTCATCGTGACTTTGCTCCCTGCACTCCAGCTTCTTCACTTCCCTGCACCAACCAATAGAATTTCTCAGTATTAAGGCAATGCTTCCAATCTGTCTATGTTTGTCAAAAGTCCCAGCAAAGTTAATTTTCTTGATTCCTGGGGAAGGGCTTATCCAAGTGGGTTCTGGTTTATGAGCATTTATGGAACTAGCATTGTCTATAGGTCGCTCCAGGCTAGCATGAGCTTTCCATTCCATTTCGGCTTTCGTGCAAACATCTTTCGGACTTGGGGTTAAAGCCTCTAAAAACCTTGTTACATCTGGCCTTCAACCTGTACTAGATGATAGAAGCAAATTTAGCACTTCATTGTCCTTGAGAGATGTCCCAACCTGCAGGGTTAGTATGCCATTGGAGAATCCAATCATTCACAGACAATGGAAATAAGTTTGGTGGGAAGGGGTTGCTATCAGAAGCAAACCACACACTCCTAGCAAAAGGGCGGGAAAAGAATATATGTTCTAGGCATTCATCATGCTGGGAGCAAAGAGCACAAGAGTTAAAAATATCCATGAACTGAACAAGTCTGCTATTGGTAGAAATCATATTTTGTATGCATTTGAAAGCAAACAATTTAACTCTAGGGTAAGCATGCATACTCCATATGTTTTCCCATATACTAGGTTTATTATGGTCAAATCTCTTGATAGAATAATAGAGACTTTTGGTGTTGAAAGCACCAGAGATATTGGGATTCCATTTAGGCGAATCCTTGCCTGTACCATTAATGTGAATAATGGTTATGGCATTGACAATATGGGGATCAAAGATAGAATTGAGAAGGGGAATGTTCCATTCAGCAGAGTCTTGAATGATTAAATCCTTAACCAAGACCCCATGGAAATGTGGGTTACTAGAAGGGGACACTGTTTGGATGGTTGGTATCCATCTATCTTCCAAGATGTGGATAATTTCTCCGTTTCCTACTTCCTAGATACAGTGAGGCCTGATCTGCTCTAATCCTTTTTTAATACAATTCCAAATCCATGAACCATTCTTGGTGATGTTTCTGGCAAGTGAGTGCCGACATTTGGAGTAGTAATTGGCTCTAAGGGTGATAGCCCATGGAGCTTCCGGGTTTGTCATAAGGTTCCAAGCTAACCTACGTAGTTGTGCTAGATTGTTTGAGTGAAAATCTCTAAATGTTAATCCTCCCGAGTGAATTGGGTAATCTAGAGCATCCCTAGCTCTAAGGTAAATGCCTTTACAACCTTCCTTCTTCCCCCACCAGAAATCCCGCTGGATGGAAGTAAGTTGGTTAAGAATGGTTTTTGGAATCATATAACAACCCATTTGGTAAATGGGTAAAGATTCAAAAATAGATTTCACTACCACGGTCCTAGCTTCCTGTGAAAGTAGTCTGTCGATCCAATTTTGAAGTCGGCTTTTGAATATAGTAATAATAGAGTCAAAGCACTTCACTTTGGATCTACCAATGAACATTGGAGTACCAAGGTATTTTTCAGAAATCGAGATTTTCTGAACCTTAAGAATCCGCATGATCATTTTGGAAAATTTGTTTGGCATGGATCTATTGAAGAAAATCCCATATTTCTGAAAATTTATCATTTTCCCGGAGGCAACGCTAAAACAATTTAAAGTCTCTAATAGATTTATAGCGTCAAACAAAGAACCTTTAGTAAATATTAAGCAATCATCAGCAAACAACAAACAACATGTGGGTGATGGTGGTGCTACTATTGGGGAGTTTTATGCCACGAATTTTCTGTTCCACTTCGGCCTGCTTGAAGAGTCTGGACAGGCCTTCCATACAAATAAGGAATAGATAAGGGACAGTGGGTCCCCTTGTCTAAGACCCTTAGAAGGTTTAAAAAAGGTGCCTGGTACCTCATTGCATAAAACAACAATTGAATGGGTACTTATACACTCAAAGATCATATCACACCAGTCAGGGGAAAAACCTAACTTTCTCAAGACTTGAATGAGGTAAGTCCAGCTGACCCTATCAAATGCTTTTCTCATGTCTAGCTTCAACCCCAAAGTGTCGTCCTTATTCTTCTTGATTTTCTGTTTCTTCATTGATTGGATCATTTCCTTGGCAAGGACGATGTTATCTGTGATTTTTCCATTCTTCATAAAGGCGGATTGGAAGGGGGATATTATCTTGGAAAGGATAGATCATAATTTATTTGCAAGAATTTTTGAGATGATTTTATAAGTAGAGTTACAAAAACGAATGGGTCTGTATTCGTTGGGAGTTAGGGGGTTGTCGACCTTAGGGATGAGAGTAAGGAAGGTTGCGTTCATTTCTCTAGACAAGTGTTTTGTTCTAAAGAAGTGTTGCACCATGGCAACAATCAGGTCCCACTAAGTGCCATTGATGCTGGAAGAAACGCACATTAAAACCATCAGGTCCCGGCGATTTATCCCCTGCCATTTCCTTGATAATCTTAGAGATTTCGTCACTTGAGGGGATAATGACTAATCTAGCATTTTCCGCATGAGAAACTTCATTAGAGAAGAGATCAAGGACTGGTTGAGTATTATCTAATGTTGGTTCATTTGCAATGTTGTTGAAATGGGAAGTGAGAGTTGCAGAGATATCTCTTTGATTATCTTTTATGTTTCCAGATGGGTCCCTAATAGATTGAATTCTATTGTGTCATCTTCTTCTTAAAATGCTAGTATGGAAGAATATAATATTCCTATCTCCGAATCTAAGTTGGTTATCCTTTGCCTTTTGCTGCCACATTTTTTCCTCTTGATCATAGAGTGTTTCCAACTTAGAAATATGAAGGGCTAGTTAAGTATCCCTATGGCCTAGAAAATTTTGATTATGGACAGTGTTGATTATCTCCAGTTTAAGTTTGATGTTGTGCTGGACAAAACCAAAAACCTCTTTGTTCCATCGACCGAGGTTTTTCTTAACTAACTTAAGTTTGGAGCAAACTACATAAGAGGGTGATCCACTAAAAGAAGTATTCCAGCAATTCTGGATGATGTGCTTCAGGTACGTCCAACCAAATATTAATGAACCTATAGGGTGTTGCTAGAGAAGAATCATGGGGGAAGGAAGAGAGAAAGATGGGCGAGTGGTCAGACCCAACTGGAGGCAAGTTGTCTATCGAAGCTAGAGGGAACATGGTAATCCAATCAGCATTAGCCATACCCTTGTCCAATCTAGCTTGGATCATTTTATCAAGTTTTTGGTTGTTGCACCAAGTAAAAGGCGGACCTTTAAAACCTAGATCTAAAAGTCCTGAGTCCTTAGATGATATTAACTATGTTTTGGACCGGAGCAATAACAAAAGGATTTCCCCCTTTTTTCTCTGCCGGGGCAAGAGTGAGGTTAAGATCCTCTACCAATAGCCAAGGAATAACCACTTCCTTAGCCATTTCCTCAATAAAAATCCAATCTTTTAATCTCTTAGTTTTTTGGGGATGACCATAGAAAAAGGAGTGAATGATTTCAGTTTCTATGTTATTTACACTAGTTGTTACTATCGTATGGATCATCCTTCTAGACTTTTTAAAAATTTCAACCTTGAGGTTATCCCTCCATGCAAGCGCTAAGCCACCTGACAAGCCCATAGGTTGAACTACACAGAAGTTAGAGAATCCACAATTGGCCAAGATGGATTCAAACTTAAAGTCTTGGGATCTAGTTTCTAACTGAAAAATAATATCAGGTTTTTTTGTGATACAAAGCTTGTTAAGGTGGGGACCAGTAGATTTAGAACCTAGTCCCTAACAATTCCATGAGATAATGTTCATGGTGAGACTGGGAGGGAAAGAGAGAAAAGAGACTTCAACTAAACTTAAGAAGAAAAGAAAAGTAGAGCTAACAGGGAAAAGAAAAAGGAATTGGCTAAACTAGGGGAGAATTAACAAGAAATCTACCTAACGAGAAAGGGGGGGGGGGAAGCTAACGAAAAGACAAGAATGATTCGAAGAAAATGGCCTATAGAGTAATAAAACTACAAGGCTGCCTAATAAACTGAAAAGAAGGAGAGGTCCTAGGCGAAGAAGTTACAAAAGAACTGGCCTAAAAAGACGCTAACAGAGAAGATTATGAAAACATCTGAGGACGAAATGAACTAGTGGAAATAATCTAGACTACTGACAAACTAATTAGAAATCAAACCAAGAAAAAAATATCTATATCTAGGCTAGATACAACACAAACAACCGACTAAGCTAATAGAAAAAGTAAAAATAAGAAGAAAATAAATGAGACGGGAATAGTAAATAACATAAAGTCGAATCCGTTTAAGCATTATGTTAAAAAAGCAGCACAGATGAGAGAAGAGCTTAGAAGAGGGGTGAAAAATTAGAGAACGTAAACAGGAAATCACTTTGGAGTAGAACTATAATAGAATAGTGTTACCTAGAGCTAAGGATTTAGGATTTATCCCTTAGCAAACTGAGCTATGTAAGAAAATCTGGACTAAGTTATATAATTGTATTTTCTAATCTAAACTACTTGGGTAGTTTTAATGAAGTGTCCCTAGAGTTCTCAATTCCCACCCTAAGTGTCTAACTTAGCGAATTTCCTAGGTTATTTGACCAAAAATAGCTAATTTAAATGGGTTGTCATTAGAACTAGGCAATTGTAGCCAAAGAAAACAAGATTAATCAAAGAAAAAAAAACTGGAATTTACCTAGAATTTACCAAAAAAATGGTTGTTATCGGGATTAAGCTTAAACTAGATGGTCCAAAGCTTAGAGAATCTATTTCCTAGAATTTACCAAAAACTAGTGACAAAGGTTCTTACAAAGTCTAAGCTAAAGATCTAGATTGCACAAAAACAGGAAAAAGTCTAAATATCTTAAGAAAAGTATTTATAAACATAGGATAATCAAATGGTAACGCAACACAAGTTTACTGAGTAAAAGATAGGAATAGGAGCAAGATAATCAAATTAAAATAACCAAAGATGGCATGGATGAAAATAGGTTGAGCAAAGTAATAAAAAATCAGAAAATGTCTAATATTAGAGTTCCAAATTCCATTACTAAATTATCTGATGCTTAAGGTATTATCAACATTGGTGTCCAGAGTTCCTTTAGGGTCTAATCTAAGATACTAGTCTAGTACAACTTTAAGAGTTAACCCCTAATTGAATTTTTCTTTTTAAGACTAACACATCTTTCAACTATCTATCACAACAACAAAGCTATAAGGCTACAATTAATAGGAGAAAAATGAATAAATAAAGTAACAGTGAGCCCCTAATTGAGTCTAGTTATCAAGATAATTATTAGAAAATTTCAAGTTGCGATTCCGACCTACTAAAGAGAGTCAACGAAATTTCATATTTTAAATCTGAGAACAGTCCGAAAAATATCCTAACAATCTAACAGGAAAAAGATTGAAAACTAGATGATTATTAATTCTCAAAATCATAAAATCGATTAAAGGAATTAGATTTTGGCAAAGGTTAGATTCGTAAAATCATATAAAGGATTATGTATCTATGACCACATCATAAGCACAGGAGATTTTATATCTTCACGTTTCGCAAGAGTAGTGAATTGTAGTTCTGTAACCTTGTCAAAACAATAATACATGAAGGCAATATTAGAGCCAGCTCTCAATATTCAATGTATCTCATGCTGGGCAACTCAGTATTTCTTTCATTGTTCGAAATACATTTGGAAGATGTTTGGTGCTAATAGGACTCTTCCCAAAATAATATTCAGAATAATCATGATGCTGCCATCTCTAGTATAAAGCGTTTAATCAATTAAATGTTACTAAACATGTTGTCTGCTAGTATAAAGCATTTAATAAATTGAATCTGGTGTTGGATTCATCCGGATGAATTCCTAGAAATATTCAGATCGAATATGATGTTGCTATCATATCTCGATTTATTGAATAAAATGGTACTAGATAGGTTTTCTACTAGTATAAAGCATTTAATTAATTTTTCTAATACTGAATCCACCGGATGAATTCCTAGAAAAAATATACTAATTTACCCCAATATTTTTCTACTGTAATTCACAGCTTTTCCCGGCAAAATCTTATGAATTAGTAATGAATTATTCACTTTTCGGACATAATGGGGATCCTCGAGTAAGCCCCTAGCAAAAGGCATGGGTGTATTTCGTAATAGTGCTCAAAAGAGCATCCAAAAACGTGGAAGAATACGGATATGGAAGTTCAATCAAATTAGGAGAGAGAAAATAATAATATTAATATAATAATAGAAACCATGGGGTGGGGCCTACACGGCCGACCGGCCATGCCGCCAGTTTTGGTCGGTTCCCCACTATTTTTTCCTTTTTATGTTATTAACATAATACCATTATTTGGGTTTCCTCTTTCAAGGACTTTCTCTTTTGATCAAAACTCCTTATCTATATATCTTTTCAAATCTTAATCCATGGACCATATGGCTGGCAAAGCAAGTGGTCCTGCAACCATTACGACTTTTTATCATAAAAAGTATTATTTTAATATTTCCAAACATTGGTCTTTCAAGCAAATATGAAAGTTTCAGTCAAACTCAAATTCTTCTGAAAAGACAAAATGATGCTCAATGGACCATCAAAAAATAGAAAAATTATAGCGATGCGGGCACACCACCATGGTCGGCCTTGGTCGGTCCATTAGCTTTCAAAAGCCGGTCTCTCCTCCATTATTGACCGATGACCTAATTAAACTTCTAGAGTTCATATTTGGTTCAAACTCCCTCCAACAACTTTGACCATCATCCATGTACCACCAGTTGGTCCCACGAGCATAAATAGCCGGTTTCAATATCCCTTGGTCGGTCCTCCTTCTTCCATGATTAGGTTTTACTACCTAATGCACTGCAGAGCACTATTTTTAATTATGATTAAACACTAATTAATCATCCTTGCACCAAATGCTCTGCAATTGACTATTGGATACTCTTCAAAGAACTTGCGCACTACATGGTCGGTCTCCTCTCATCCATGGTCGATCCTCATTAAATTATTGATAGATTATCTATCGATTAAAATTAGGGTTTTGAACATAATGCTCTGCAGAGCATAATTCTGAACAGGTTCAAACACCAATAATTTTTATATTGATCCAGCAATCAATATTTTCCTTAATAATTTAATATTCCGTCCAGCTACCAATTGATGTGTTTTGTAGTTGTAGTGGTAAAAAGATTCGTTGCTCGAACTTGTGAAGGATTTTTTTTAGACTTAAATTAAACTCAACAATTCAAATAAGTTATATCAAAAATATAAAGAAAACACTGAGACTCTGGATTCCACCATTAACCAATTAAGTGATATAATCTAATCAATATTCATGCAACTCTTTACGTTTAAAGTGATTCTAATATTTTGCAAAAGTAGATTTTTGGAATAACAAGTGTATTTCGAAAGCATAGAATATCAAAAACATAGGTCTAAGCATAATCTATCAAGAGAAATCACAATTGTTTAAGAAAAATCATTCAATCAATTCTCAATCAAAGCAAATAATCATATAAGAAATTGCAAAAAAATAATTAAAATAGAATTATACCACTTTTCATAGAACAATAGCTTCCTCCGTCGCCTCGGCTAAATGGGTCTAGCTCCTCATATTAATCACTTGCTCAAAGTACATATTTATAGCTCAAAAGTTGATTAAAAGAGTAAAAGAATACACTGTAGTCGCTGAAGGTCTAAAAAAAGGCTGAATCGTTGCTGAAAGGCTTCGGTGACTGCAGACAGGAACGATAGAACCTTTGTGTAGTTGAATATAAGACTGCTTCTCCGACTGAATCTGTGGGTCTTATGTTCTTCGTCTTCTTCTTCTTCTTCATCAGCAGCAGCAGCAGAACGCGTTCACCTCCAGTTGATTTTTTTCGCTTCTCTAAGGCTCTAAACTTACCCCAAAGTGTTCATCCCCCTCCTAGGACTCGAACCAACTCTTTTATACATCATAGGGCCAAGAAAATCCGAGAATAACTTCGATTTTTTCCTTTCTCCACTAGTTGCGATATTTCTTTTCTTATCTCTGTTTCACGTGTTTTCTCTGATTTTGTCCCAAGATATCTCTGTATATGATACTGCCAAATCACAGGGAAGATATTTTCTCCCAAATCCCACGAAACTTCCATGTGTAGCCTGTTTCCATAAATAAATTTTTTTCTTCCCTGTTTTATCAAAACCCGATCATCTAGCCCAAAACAGTCCATTCAATCACCCATACCTCGCCTGTTGATGGTTAAGAAGCAAGCCCAAGAAAAATCAGAGATTTAGTCTCTTCAAAACCATCCCAAAATCGCAGTCTTTACTTTGTTCTTCCTGCGGCAAAATTTCCCGCCAAAATTTCATTTTCAAAACGTGAAGAAGGTTTCCCCCTATCCAATCCTGGTCTGTGCTTAGCAGCTACTTGGAAATGGGTTACCCCTTATCCAAAATGAGAGTCCGAATAGCAAATGTCCTCCCAGGTGCCTTCAATAACTTTTCGAGCCAATTTCGCCGCAAAAGCCTATTTCTCCAAAAACACCTACAAAGGGATAAAATACCAAAATTAGTACAAAAATGGGTACTAACAATATATACAATAGAGATGAAAATAGACACATAAATGCGTCTATCACCAATATTTTAATTTTTATCTTAATTTATATTTTATTGATTCAACTATCAGTTGCTCCGCAAAGCAATATTGATTCAACTATCAATATTCAATAAACAATATGAATACTGATCCAGCTATTTGTATTTCATTGGTCCATCAACCAACACTCAGTTGGTTCACCAACCTGGTTCTACCATTATTTTAATATTATAATCTCTCTGCTTGTCATTCGACTCCCTCATGACATGTGAATCGATATGAACCTTCTTTGATCGTTCATCAATGATCATCTCTATACGACTTCCTGACAAAGGCTTGATGCATCAACATAATGGTTTATGATCTATCCAAAAATCTCATTAAACCTATGCTTATCAGTCGACTATCACTAATGCTTCAGCTAGCATAATGATATGCCACAATCATCAGTGACCCATCAGACTCAAGTTTATGGTCCACAAAGTATGTTGTTGTTCCAACAAACAATTCATGCTTTGTCAATCATAACCTCGAATTACGAACTACGTTCAATTCATCAGTTAAGACTCATGGTCTAACTAGGTCAACGGTTGACCACAAAAAATACGTTTACAATGCAGACTTTCACATAAGACATCAACTCATGTCACATTGAGGGATAATCACTAGGGTTTTGGTTTGGTGGCCTACAACACATGCGATGTGCAGTACTTTCATGATGAGAAATCTGAGTAAGTTGTGCTGGCAGTTTAAATAGTAAATTGAGCAATGGATGGTTAATCAACCAATCTCCCACACAAAGTGGAACTGGTTTACACATGATTACCCACTTCCCCATTCTTCCATTTCGTTCAACCATCACCACTTATAGGAGATCGATGTACTCCCATGAAGTGCATTTGTTTAAAGGTGTAAACGATTTGCTTCATCGAGCACTTACCTATTCCACCATATTTCCCAAAAAAATCAGTAAACCAATTTACGCGCAAACAAATTGGTGACCACAGTGGGAGATTAATCTATCGGTTACAAGTTCAATTTCTCGAAGATGGTCGGCCTCAGATCTGGTTCAACTACCAATCCAAATCTTGATGGTTCAACAACCAACTTTAATCTCAACGCAAGTACTAGTTGTACTACTAAAACTACTCTTTCTATCAACAACGTTGGCACTCCAGGCATCACTCCTCCTCTTTCTAATCCCAGTATTCCGGGAACCACCCCTCTTATTGACACCACTGGTGACAATACCAACATTATCAAGGATCCTATCTTCTGTCGGGCTCTTGAGGAAATCAAGAATAATCTACCTATCATAGCTAATCTAATGCGAACGCAAGAAACCATTACCAGAGCTCAAGGTGATATCGCCACAATGCAAAAGGAATTTATCACAAATTTGAAGACCTTGACAGAACAATTCTCACAATACCAAGATTAGCTCCAGAAAGGAAAAGCCAAAGAAACTTCCACATCCAATGAACTGGGAATCTCCAAGATCCATGTTGTAGAAGACGATGAAGTCCGTGACGCTATGAATCATTCATCAGCAAAGGATCAGTCAAACTTCATCACCCACGAAGATTTGAACTGATTTTTGGAACATCAAGGAAAGGAAAACTCATCCACTGTCCACCAACACCGACCTCCATATCCAGCTGATGTACATAGGATCTCTATCACCCTCTCTAATCTAGGAATAATATTCCAGATGAGCGATGAGTATCCAAATGATTATGTTAACAGGTCCAGAATCCAATCCTTGGATTGTCATGATCCAAACACTACTAAGCAACAACTTGTAGAGTTGTGCATCAACGAGATAATTCCCATCTACATAGTATTATTGGAATACCTATATTTTTGTATCTTTTCAGGTTTTCATGAAGCAGCCAAACGTTCTGCTACTAAAGCACTTGCTTTTCTGGAAAGAGTTAAACCTGTCAAAGTTGAGGAACCTCGTGAGACTCGTAGTAACATGAACCTCATCAGTAAGCAATACAATATCCAAACTTCTGTAAATGACTGAAGGAGGAACATGAATCTGCTTTTCCGGATACTCAACCGCCCAAATGCATAGCACCACCGCCATCTCCATCTTCAAACACAACAAGTGCGGATGCCACGATAAGAAAATCAAACCAAGCCGCACCAACACCGGTTCAACGTCAACAACAATAACATGCAAAGAATTCTTAGACTCCCCAAAACTTTTCAAGATGGTGCAATCAAGTTACCTCATGTCAGACGTCCACCGATTGAAAAAGAGATTGAAGATCCTAAGTAATGTCGCTTTCACCGATTCATCAATCATCCAACAAATGACTAAAATATTCTGAAACACATTTTTAAAGAAAAGTTTGAATCCGGTGAATTATACTGGGGACTGAAAGAGTGAATAGAAAAACTCTCCAAGTCAGAGCGTCCACTTTGTCTGAAGAACTGATTAATGAAGCAGTTCAATCCTTGGCTCTATCAATCAAAATCACAACATAAAGACATTCTCACCGCTCTCAACCACGTTGTGACAGGAAAGTGTCTTTCTTTCCCAGAAGTACCTCCTGATGCATCAGTCACAGACAAAGAGTTGTACAACCAGGGATTGCTAGCCACAGTTAATCTCAAAAATATTGAGTTTAGAAGAATGTTGATCGATGTTGGTACTGCCTACAATCTCATACCACTAAAAACTCTCATTGCAGTGGTCATCACTCGACAAAATGTTGTTCTTGATCCAACATAAATCAAAGACCATCAAGGAAAATCCAAGGATGGTTATGGTTATACCACTCTTCAGATGAAGATAGGTTCTGCCTGGACAGAAACAAAATCTTACATAATCGGGAAGGATCCATGATATGACATGATCCTAGGACGAGTATGGCTGCACTCCAACAAGGTAATCCCTGACAAAGCACCTCCGTCTTTATATCTCTCCGAAGAAAGAAACCCAAAATCCAGAGGATTTGGTAGACGATTGATGTGATTTTGAAGTTGTAGTAAAAATGATTCGAACTCTAAGACTTGTGAAGATTCAATTTTTTAAATTTAATAAAAATATACAATAATATTATAAATGGTGCAAGAGGTACTGGAACTAAGGATTCGGCCAATCTTCATAACAGAAGGTTCAATTATTTATTCTCAACAATTTTAGCTCAAGAAATGTAAACATGGACTCTTATTTTTGCCAAGGTAGATTCTAAAAACATTAGTTATAAATCGTAAGCATGGGACATCAAACATCTAAGCAAGCATGACCCATCTAATAAAATAATAACTAATTAATCAAAATCATATTTCAATTAATATTAGTGCAAAAGTCATAAAAAAGAATAAAATAAATTTACCCATGTATGAATTTCGGCCTCCTCCATCGTCCCAGTGTTGGGGTTTAACTCATCATGTCGAAAACACACTCAAAATATGTATTCATGGCTCAAAAAGTGTTTACAAGAAGAGAAAATAATGAAACAGGAAATCTGCAACAGCACAGGTGCGTTACAGACCGACTGTTTCAACTCTCAACTGTTATGATGAAGATAATCGTTACAAATCTGAAGATAAATGTTGAAGAAGAGGATGAAGAAACTGTTACAATGAAGATAAATGTTGCAAACCAGTTGAAGAAACTTTTACAACTAGTTGAAGAAACCGTTACGACGGATGAAGAAACCGTCGATGTTTCCCTGTTCTTCACGAGCAGCAGCAACAACAACAACAGAGTTCTTAAAACTCTTGATTCACGCCTCCTGAGCTCTCCTCTCGACCCCAAACTCTCGACACCCCTTCTATATGACCTGGGTAATCTATTTATACCCGAAAGATGCATCAAATCTCCTCCATAACTTCAAAGAATCTTCTCTTTATTATTTTTATTCTCATGGAAATAATTTCATGTTTTAGCTTCTCCACGCATTTGCAGCTGGATTTATCTCCAAATATAACTTATTTACGCTCCAAACTGTTGCTCTAGTCATCATACACATTCAGAACACGTTCAAATTCTCCAAAACTCATGCAATCCCGTGAAATATTTCTCTCATGCACGTGCTGCCCTGTTTTGCTCCATGACACGATTCAGCCAATTCTGATCCAAACGAACACCCATACCAGCTTTCTATAGTCATATCACGTCTACCCACTAAGCTTCAGGGATTGGATCTCACTAAATCACGTCCAAACATCCGATCGAAATTCTGCCAGAGAAGAAATGGTTTTCCCGCCAAAATTTATTTTTTTGAATTTGAGAAGAAGATGTCCTCCCCCTAATCCTGCAAGGTTTTCCCTTTAGCACTTGTCTTATGGGGTGATAATCACCACTTTTCGAACCAATTTTCCCGCAAGAGCTTATTCCCTAGAAAAGACTTTAAACAACTTTATTAGAAATAAAATGAGTCCTAGATAATGTAGTTATGGGTGAAAATGCGTCACACTTACGTTCTTATCAACGATCCATCCTTATGCTACATAAAGGAATTTTAGACTCCGATGACATTGAAGCAAGAACCATAAAAAGATTTGAAGTCATACATCAAGAGGTTCCGCAATCAAGCAAGTCTCTTTCCAACCTTAATCAAGCAAGTCTCATTTCATTCACATCCCTGTCATTGAGTTTCTCACGCTCTCTTTTAGCATTTTGAATCAATCTTACTAGGAAGAGCATCTCTACCTTAGCAAGACATTATGACTGGATATATTCACATTTACAATATTTTGCTAAGTAGAGGAATTCAATGTTTGTCCAAGAAGAACATCCTACTGAGACATTCACTAATCAGAGTCGTTGGAAAAAATCACGATGAAGCTCATATATCAAACATGATTCTTCAAAGAGACAACAGATCAACTTACATAGGCAAATGGATCAATAGCCACTTCATCAACACCAACACCGTTGTTCCATAGAGATGGCAAATATGCTGATGATTATTCAAGTAAATGTTCACTATGACAAGACTCCTGCAGATGTAACGTCATTCATCTATGGATGTCACGAAGCCTTTCAACGTATGTCTTTCTGTCAAGTGAATGAACACCTCCAGACTGCACTTGGGGACTCGATCTTGTTGGAAAGATCAATTAAAGTTTATTTCAATCAATGATCTACATAGTCATTGAAACTTCATGCGATACCATGAAAGAAACAAAACGACATCAACGAAACCTATATGCATCACAACCCCGCACGATTGTGGAACTTCCTCCTTTTACTGATCGCATCCAGAGTGGGGACTACTGCTGCTATCTGCAGCAACAAAATCAAAACTCTGACAAAGCCACTTCACACTAAAATCACATAGTTCAGAAGAGTTCAAGTTGAACTATCAATCAAAGAGTACTCCTTAAGCCTCGGGATGCTAAACCCACCAACTAGTTCGTCAACTTAGCATCACCAGCCTTCAACTTAGCATCAGAATTGGTTGCTAAACCAATTCAAGCCGTGGTCTCATCAACATCAATGATCTTAGGAGAAACATCTTCAGCTTCATTGATGTGCGTCATTTACACAACAAATTAATCACTTCTTTCCACACAATTAACTAGTAATATGATGGCAAGGACTTCGTTTCCACGAAGAGCAGAGAGATTTTAGTCGTCAAAAGTAACCAAATTGGGGGGTTTTAAATTTTCAGTGAAGTAAATAGTAAAAGAAAATAATAAATATTGATTTAAAATAATGAGAAGAAAGATGACCAGGGAATCCTTCGCCGTCACTGAACTGAAACTTAATTAAATGCAAGTTTATTTGTTGTTGAATTTATATTTGTCACCAACCGTAGAATAGCAATAAGCTTTGCTATCCCCGAAATTCCTGTTGTCACTAGATATGGAAGCGCTCGACTACCAGATTCTATCAATCTGATCCACCATGAATAATTTCTCAAGGTGTAACCCAGTCGAATGCATTATGTATTGTGAATTAGGTTGATCCTAGCATCAGACGTATAAGATTGGTCTGTTTACTAGTGTCATCTCTATACACAATCACTTAATAGAATCCCTCTGTCAAATTTTGCGATGTACTACTTGTGTAAAGAATTAAGTGACAATTACACGTATCACCAACCCCAATACTAGTACAAGAATTATTATTAGGTTTATTCAAATGGCCAGTTGAACAACCCAATACTAATCTTAGACACTAAAAATAATAGAGATAATCGACAAGAGAAATCTACTTGAAATTAACTTGTAAAAGTAATTAAAATCTCATTATTTAGGACTTTGAAATCATCCCTAATCAGAAAAAGAAGAAAAGAAAAACTCTCTGTATTTTTCTCAATCCATCCTCGGAAACCCGAGTTTGTTAACTCCAGCAACCCAATGATCTTCTCAAGCTTCATATCAGCGTATCATCAACAGCTTTGCTCGAGATTCTCCATATCACCAATCTTCACCTTCACTGCTCACACATCAATGATCAACAACATCATCTGATAACCAATCATCACCCATGCATAAATGGTAGCAGCGTCATCTACTCCCTAATATTGGTCAAAAACCCAATCTCGACAGTCACCCATGTATTATATCAACCTCAACAACTCATTGATATCCTCCAGAACATGAAACAAATTCCTTCAAAAATCACCATCATGATCAGCAGCTGCAGAGGCTCGTATTCCTCGTGATTGAATTAGGGAAGAAGAAGAGATGTCAGCCCCGAGTAAAACCATCGTCTGCCTTTAAAAACATTAAATTCATGGTTTCCCCAAGTAAAATGAGGGTGCCTTTAGCCATATTCATTCGTTCTGGGGAACTGACAAACTTGATCTTTGATTTTTCTCATAACTTTCTCATATGATGTCGGAATGACCTCGTTCTTTCGTCATGGGCTTCTTCTTTTCGTACTCTTCAATGTGATAGCAAGACCTCCTAGGTTTGGACGAGTTCCACTTGGTATTTGTCCCTTCTCTACTTGTAAACTTCACATTTGTAGCTATTTCCACTTCTTTTAGGATGATTCATTGATGAAAGACAAATACAAGAAAACAAGTGTAATATACAATAATTTGAAAGAATGTAAGCTATTACTAGCATGAAATTAAAACTAAATATATGTGAAAGATGCACTTAACATTCATCATCAACTATCCATTTTCTACAGCGTCAATCTGGAAATGTTACTCAATGGATCAGACTGCTCCAAGCACAAGGGATTCATATCAAGACGTACAAACGTGGGAATATATTAATATAAACTCATCCAAAATCTTCCACGATGGATGGGCATAAGTCAAAGTCTTCTACAAGATATTCTTACAACCTATACAGATAGATACAATACACCTCAGGCCATTTATTCAGAAAAACGTACCAATGGGTGAGGAATGGGATAATACTTCCTTAATGAAAGATGTTCGTCCATGTTTCTGATACAACATACAAAAAGGGCGCCTCAATAGGACATACGAGCTGAGAGATATGACCTCTACAGTCAAGTCTTTGGAATCTGAATTTTTTTTACGGGATTACAAATTATAAAGGTGCATGCTTCGTTGACTGACCTAGACAACTCCAAATTGAGCGATTCTTTTTTCATATGTTAACTCAGTTTCTTAGCTGCAAATTTTTAGGTCAAACACTGAATTCCGACGTCATATGAGGTTTCTACAGCTTCTAGAGAAGAAAACATGCAAGCAGAAATTTCTAGACGGGATTCATAACCTTCACAGTCGATCGACATCCACCAGGTCTTTCCACCAAGTCCTATCAAGGTACCTCCACTTTCGACCACCTAGGTCTTTACACTAAGTTTTTCTACCTAGGCCCTCTACGTGAATTTTTCCAGAAAGAGGAAGCATGAAAAGAGAAGTTAACAAATACTAGGGACTTATGGTCCACTGACCACGGCAACAATCCAGTGCCTGCATTGTGGTAGTTTGGGTTAACCGTACATCATCAAAGTCATGCTTCAACTAGGACGTGACAACATGGTATTTGCATTATCCCCTCTTAAGAGCAACCTCAGTCATGGTACCATGACCAGTTTTCAGAAGTGATGTTTTTATAACTCACGGAAACAAAGATGGTACTGCACCAGGTTCATGTATCAAACAAGAGGTTTAGTTCACAGGTGAATCGACGACATCAAAGTCCTTTATCAAGCATTCATGATACGAGCAGATGGTCCGAAGACCTAAACATACGTTTTTGCTAAGCTCATCTGAGGAAATTTTACACTGTTCTGTACAAGACGGAAAACTGGAAGCAATTGGTGAAGAATCAAGAAGTGAGTAATATACCAATCTCTTCGTATGAATGTCCTCTACAACATATCCAAAATGCATATGAATTGGACGAACGGGCTAAGAGATATGAGCTAAACAATGAACGTCGTTACTGCTAAAAAAATCCTGGAAGTTTACTGATTCGTTAATTTGGGCTCGTAAACGAGATCAAAACTCAAAAAACCTTTATGTTGTCAATAGATTATCTCCTCACGTCAAAATGTTAGGGTAGATCATCAAAAAACGGATATCATATGAAGATTCTACAGTGTTTTTAACAAAATCCTAATTTTTGAATGTTTCTGATGACGAATCATGAAGAAATTCATCATTCATTCACATGGATTTTCATCTATTTAACCATTAAGTGAAAAATTGATGTTTGTATGAAGATGATACAAGATAAAGACTTATTTGGGTCATCCACAAACCATTTGGGGAATTAGATCAATAACAGTAGCAAAAGCAACTCCACCGCAGTTCGTGATACACAATTTGTGCTCCTTAAGACCAACCTCTTGGACGGACTAGGATTTCCTATTTGAACCAACACCCATGCTATACACGGGATAATTTGGTCTCTCCTTTATCTGAATCAGCGGTGCTTCACCAATTTATGCTCTCCAAATGATCCCTTTTTTATCCTTCAAGCATTACTACGTCAACTATTGCTCCTTCAACGATCATTCAACACTATTAGAGCATCATCGACTCGGATTCCTGGTAACACCTAATAACTAAGCTTGTTCATTCATTTTACTTATGTTAGTTTAAAAATTACCATCCATATACTTCGGAAAATGACTGTCCCATACTAAGCAAGGGACTTAATGATGATGGTGAATTTTTGACGAAGGTTAGATTTGTAAAATCACATCGAGAATTATGTATCTCTGACCACACCAGAAGCATAGGAAATTTTATGTCTTCACTTTCCTCAAGAGAAGTGAATTGCAGTTTTGTAACCTCGTCAAAATAATAATACATGACGGAAGTATTAGAGCCAGCTCTCAATATTCCATGTATCTCATGCTGAGCAACTCAGTATTCATTTGAATGTTCAAAATACATTTGAAAGATGTCTGGTGCTACCAGAACTCTTCCCAGAATAATATTCAGAATAAACATGATATTGCCATCTCATATCTGAACCTATTAAACGCTTCTAGACATGTTGTATGCTAGTATAAAGCGATTAATCAATTAAATGCTACTAGACATGTTGTCTGCTAGTATAGAGCATTTAATCAATTGAATCTAGTGCTGAATTTAGCCAGATGAATTTCTAAAAACATTTAGAACGAATATGATGTTACCATCTCATATCTCGATTCTCTGAATATATTAAATGCTACTAGATAGGTTGTCTGCTAGTATAAAGCATTTAATTAATTTTTCTAGTGCTAAATTCACCGGATGGATTCCTAAAAAAATAATAATAATAATTTACCCCAATATTCGTTTACTGCAATTCATGGCTTTTCTCGGCTGAATCCCATGGATTAGTAATGAATTATTCACCTTTCAGGCATAAGGGGCATCTCCCGAGTAAAAGGCATCGTGTATTTAGTAATAAGGCTCAAATGAGCATCCAAAAACATGGAAGAGCAAGGATATGAAAGTTTAATCAAATTAAGAGAGAGAAAATAATAGTAATATTAATAAAATAATAGAAACCGTGGGGTGGGACCCACACCGCTGGCCGACCATGTCGCCGATTTTGGCCGGTTCCCCACTCCTTTTTCATTTCTATTTTATTAATATGATATTATTATTTTGGTTTCCTCTTTCAAAGACTTCCTCTTTTAATCAAAACTCCTTATTTTTATAGCTTTTTAAATCTTATTCCATGGACCATATGGTTGGCAAAGCAAGTGGTCCTACAATCATTATGACTTTCTACCATAATAAATATTAAAATAATACTCCCTACGTCCCTAAATAGATGACCTAGTTTAAGTTTTCACAATTCTGAAGGCAAGGAGGAGAAGAGAGTTTTTTTAAGTTTTTTTTTTTTTACAATTATACCCTTATGGATAATAACTAGTAAAGTTTAGAAATGATTCACCTCTTAAACTATACCACGGGTATTCATAAACTTGATATCGTTGAAAAGCATTTTAAAACACCTACGTAACGAATTTAAACATGGCTATCAAATTATGCATATTTCTTATAGTAACAATAATCAATTAAAAGGGTAATTTTAGAAAAGAAAACTTTGATTAGTGAGATAGGTCATCTATTGATAGGACAAAATTTAAAATCAAATAGGTCATCTATTTAGGGACAGAGAGAGTACTATTATTATATTTCCAAATATTGGTCTTTCAAAAAGAGATGGGAGTTTCGGTCAAACTCAAACAACTCTGAAAAGACAAAATAATGCTCTATGGACCATTATAAAATACCAAAATTCTCAGGAATAGTCCGCGAAAGACATGACGATATAGGCACACCACCATGGTCGGTCCCTTGACTTTCCAAAGCCAATCCCACCTCCATCATTGACTAATGACCTAATTAATCTTCTGGAGTTCATATTTGATTTCAAATCTCTCCAACAACTTGGACCATCATCCATGTACCACCAGTTGGTCCCACGAGCATCAATAGCCAGTTTCAACATCACTTGGTAGGTCCTCCTTCTTCCATGATTAGGTTTTACTACCTAATGCTCTGCAGAGCATTATTTTTAATTATGATTAAACACTAATTAATCATCCTTGCACCAAATGCTCTGCAATTTACTTTGGTGGATGTTCTGCAAAGCACTTGGGCACTACATGGTTGATCCTCATTCAATCATTGGTAGATCATCTATTGATCAAAATTAGGATTTTGAACCTAATGCTCTACAAAGCATAATTCTGAACATGTTTCAAACACCACTAATTTTTATATTCATCCAACAATCAATATTTTACTTAATAATTTAATATTCGGTCCAGCTACAAATATTTTATTAATATATAATTAATATCTTAATTAATATTTTATTGATTTATCTACCAGTTGCTCCGCAAAGCAATATTGATTCAACTATCAATATTCGATAAACAATATGAATACTGATCCAGCTATCAGTATTGCATTGGTCCATCACCCAACACTCAATTGGTTCACCAACCTGGTTCGACCATTATTTTAATATTATAATCTCTCTACTTGTCATTCGACTCCCTCATGACTTGTGGATCGATATGGACCTTCTATGATCGTTCAACAATGATCATCTCTATACGACTTTCCGACAAATGCTTGACACATCAACATAATGGTTTATGATCGATCCAACAATCTCATCAAACCTATGCTTATCAGTCGACTATCACTGCTGCTTCGGCTAGCAAAATGATATGCCATAATCATTAGTGACCCATCAGATTCAACGTCTATGGTCCACAAAGTATGTTGCAGTTCCAACAAACAATTCATGCTTCGTCTATCATAACCTCGAATTACGAACTACGTTCAATTCATTAGTTAAGACTCATGGTCTAACTAGGTCAACGGTTGACTACAAAAAATATGTTTACAAGGCAGACTTTCACATGAGACATCAACTCATGTCACATTGGGGTATATTCACTAGGGTTTTGTTTTGGTGGTCTACAACACGTGCAATGTCCAGTACATTCACGATGAGAAATCTGAGTAAGTTGTGCTGGCAGTTGAAGGATTAAACAGAGTAGTGGATGGTTAACCAACCAAGTCTCCCACGCAAAGTGGAACTGGTTTACACACGATTACCCACTTTCCCATTCTTCCATTTCCTTCAACCGTCACCACTTACAGGAGATCGAAGTGATGGCTACTTCTGCAATAAATAGGTTTCTCAACCTATGAATTGATAACCTAATTCGACTTAAGACAACCAACAGTCAATTATCAAGCACTTACAGAAACTTTCTCTCGTCTTACACAAAGAAATCATCTTCAAGCAGTTCAACACATCACAACATCAATTGATCAATCTTCATTGATCTCCACACATTCTCAGCTTCCCTCCCAACAGACAGACCCTTCTCCTTCCTTGTGACCGAATTGAATCTGGTACGACCATTGTCTTGGTTTAGGCCAAGGTCCCATAGATTAGTCTCTCGAACTCAAAGTACTCTCGTGCAGTTCATTTTTTTAAAGGTGTAAACGATTTGCTTCATCAAGCACTTACCTACTCCATCACTTTTACCCCAAAAAACCAATAAATAGTTTTTACCCGCAAACAAGTGGGAATTAATGTTAACACACTAATAACCTCAGGTAATCCCTGCATATGAAGTTGCACTTCTGATTCTTACCGCAAAACTTTTCATGAGTTTGTTTTTCCAATGATGAAAGCGATTATACATTGTTTTTTTAGTCGAATTCCGAACTTACGTTGAGATTTTAGCACATAACGACTCTTGGATGCAACTAGAGAGGGTATGCGGAAAATAGCTACATGTCATCATGCCTTGTTGGATTAGATTTTCCTGGATCGGCCTCATATTGCACCATGTACTTATGCATGCCAATAGTAAGCTCTTGGATTCGGTTCTCATCATTCATACGTCATATGTGTAGTTTCATGTCATTTGTCAGTGAGATTCTAGCTTAGTTGATCTTGAAGCTAATCAAATACTCCCTCCGTTTCTAAAAGAAATAGTTGGTTTGCACAAATATTAAAAGAACTAATCACTATCGCCATTTTTTCATAGTTTTTCCTAATTTATCCTTGGTCCAATTCATGATATTAGAGAGAAAATGGAGAGACAAATGATCCCCTCTTTGTATTAAGAGAGAAAAAGAAAAGAGAGAAGTGGTCCTCTATGGGTAAATTAGTAAACTAATAACATATGACTTTCTAAATAAGGAAACAAGCTTAGTTTTTGACATATCCAAATAAGGGAACAACCCTATTTTTTTAAAAACGGAGGGAGTAACAAACAAGGCCTTATCATGTTTTTTGTGTCACTTGATGATCATGGCAAAAATCATGTTTACATTATTCTGACTAGTAAAATAAAAATGTAGAATCAATTTTATTGGAACTCATAGAGAAACATCAATTTTATTGGAACTCATACAAAAACATCACATTCAACAGGGTCCAAAACTAAATTGTATTTATCCTGGGAAAACTTACTAGTCACTACTACATGTAAAGGATGGGCCATTTCCATCCAGGTAATGTCAACGTACAAAATTTACAAACAGTTACGCCACTTGCTAAGGCATTGTTATCTTGCTGTTCCAACCATCTGGTCAGGCTAAGCTCGAAATGGACACATTTTGGAATTGTTTGCAATAGAAGATAAGCGAGAGATTCTAACACGTGGGGACGATGATTGGAGAGATCACAAAGTTGATCTGTATGGTCTGTAGTGCAACTGCATGAACATTCTTTAGAATATATGTGTATTTGTACCGGGCCACACAAGAATCTTACGCAGATTTCCGGTCAGTAAATGATGGGTTAAATGACCTACAAGATTGAGACCCTCTTGGTAAAGAATTCAAGGTTGGGTTCTACTACTGATGCATTGAAATGGAAAAGGGTTTGAAAGAGAAAGACAAAAGACTAAGAATCTCATATTTTCTCTTCTTCTTTCTTTAGTGGTGGATGAACACTTTATGATATGATGACAAAGGGATCTTCAACAGTCCATGTGAAGAGTTAGCTAGAAAACTCGGTGGTCCTTAAAATGGTATGGCTGATCCATTCCTTCTGTCTGTACACATAAACATAAATCCGATGATATTAATTCATATATATCGATCCATTCTGGGACTAAATGGACCTAATAAAAAACAGGGCATTTTTAGGGACCACCCCAAAAGAATTAGGGGCGACACATAAGACAAAAAAGGGTCACCCAAACATAAAATGTAGCCATCCCTTATTTCCCGTTTTTTTAATGGCCAAACTACCCTTCACAATCGGTAGATAACTTTACAATCGGGAAGTTAGTCCACAATCGGGAGTCAATTTAGCTTATATAACTTCCGAATATAAAGTATCCGCAAAATAAAATCCTCTATCTTTTGAATTTTGATTATCCTATAATCGGTAGTAAATAAAGTTATCTTGACCCCCGATTAAAGTAGACCTTTGGCAAAAAATGCTACGATAATCGGTAGTGAATTTATGTTATTTAACTCCCGAATATAGAGTAGCCCCAAAATGAGATTTTGCAAAAATTCTCTATTTTTTGAATTTTGGTTGAGCCTATAATCGGTAGGAAATGAAGTTATACCGACTTCCGATTATACAGTAGACCTCTTTGCTAAAATCCTACCATAATCGGTAGTCAAGATAGTTCATATAACTACCGAATAGAGAGTAGCCCCAAAATGAAATTTTGCCAAAATCCTCTATCTTTTGAATATCAATAGTAAATAAAGTTATCTTGACTTCTGATTATACAGTGGCGCTCTTTGCAATTATCCAACCATATTCGGTAGTCAAAATAGTTCATATAACTCCCGAATATAGAGTAGCCCCAAAATGAGATTTTGCAAAAATTCTCTATTTTTTGAATTTTGGTTGAGCGTATAATCGGTAGTAAATGAAGTTATCCTGACTTCCGATTATACAATGGCTCTCTTTGCTGAAATCCTACCATAATCGGTAGTCAAGATAGTTCATATAACTACCGAATATAGAGTAGCCCCAAAATGACATTTTACAAAAATCCTCTATTTTTTTAATTTGGTTGAGCCTATAATCGGTAGTCAAAATAGTTCATATAAAATATAGAGTTGCCCCAAAAATGAGATTTTGCAATCGGTAGATTAAAAAAAAACTAAACTACCGATTATGAAGGGACATATAAATATTTTCAATCTATTTTGTCTTATTATGTCACCCCTAATTCTTTGAGGGTCGCCTATAAAGACGACACGATAAAAAAAGATATCTCTTTCGATGTTTTAGGTGTAAATGTCAAATGTGTACTTAGGAACTATATACAGGAACTATTACATATGTACGACACAGCTGTTCCAAGTCTATTCAAGATTAGCAGGATAATAAAAACTCGCTTCATTTATTTACGAAATTGCTTTTCTTGCATTGCTAGTAGTAACGGGATCAAAATTTAGATGATTGGTTTTCTACATACATATTCATGGGGAATCAAGGTATGGGTATCCACTATATGACAACTCTAGCTAGAACTTATAGGTCAACAATCTAAAATTCTTCCTTCATGGATGCCTCATCCCCTCTTTCAAAATTGACCCATTTATCTTTATATCCATCTGAGTAATTCCTTAATGAATATGACTTGTTCATCAGTCTGTTTTCTTCTCTTTGGAACTTCATCATATGAAACTGAAAACGTCATCTTTGTGCGACTTCTTGATCATACGCGTGTTCGTTCCAGTGTTCCACCACCACCACCTCCATGTGTCTCTCATGGTCCTATTCCTGATAAATGACAATTCTTATCTTAATTCTTCCATGTTTACGTGCATTTCCTACCCGAGTTTTCTTTTCTTTTCTTTTCTTTTAAATGTAATAATTACAGAAACATAGAGTCTCACGAAAAAAAGAGGGGAAAAAAAAAACTAGCTAGTAGACCATGCTTCAAAAAAAACTAACATGCCGTTCTCTGATAGAATTTTAGAATCCATCTTACTGCAGTGAAATTTTATTTTTCTAAAGGCAATGAATGAAAGAGAGTATTTTTTACAATTATACCCTTATGATAATAATTTGTAAAATTTAGAATTGATTTATCTCTCAAACTATACCATGGATTTTCGTAAACTTTGTATCATTGAATAACATTTTAAAACACCTACGTAACGAATATAAACATGGATATCAAATTATACATATTTCTTATACTACCGATAATCAATCAAAAGGATAAGTTTAGAAATATCCCCTTGTTTAATGAAATAGGTCAACTAATAGTGGGACAAAATTTTAAACTAAATAGGTCATCTAATAGTAGGACGGAGGGAGTAATATATACTAGGTCACCAGCACACACGTTTTGTGTGCCTTTAGAGGGAAGGACAGCTTGGTCAACAGGTGCCTCATTATAGCATGGACTCCCTCCGTCCCCTATATATATAGGCGGAATTAACCAATTCTCTTAGAATGAGAAAAAACATGGATTTCATAAATATCCATTACTTTTCTTATATTACCCTTAATATCATTCCCAAGATAAGGAACATAAACTTATTTGTTATAATACCTATGCATAACATGTAGGGGTATATAAGGAAAATTTGATCTTGGAAATGGATATCCGCCTATCTAAGGGGACAATCAAAATTCAAAACTCTGCCTTTATATAGGGGACGGAGGGAGAAGTAATACTAAAAGGAAACATTGCAGTGACTCATAAATCTCGTTGGCTCCTTCGTGAAAATAGTTGACCAGATTTTATTCAGAATTGAATGTGGGGTATTTTTCTAAACATTCTGAACCCGCTCATCAGATTCAAATGTGTCGCAGCTTTACTCTAAAAACTTCCATTTGTTACAGGGCTTACAGCTCATGGACGTGCGATCCAACTAGATTCCTAGGATTCCCTTTTACATGTATATAAAGGAACTATGTAATGCTTCTACTCTAATTTTCTAATAAGATTATTCTTCTCATTCCTCTTATCTCTCCTTGCTTCATCCATAATTCTCCTTAATAACGTTATCAAGCACGAGCTCTAACCCTGTCGCAAAAAAAAAGAAGAAAAAAAAAGAATCGAGTATTATCAAATCAGTGAATACTATTTCGGATTCTCTTTTAATAATCACATTACAAGCACGAGATCTCTTGTAAACCTATCCTTTCCTTCAATCGTTAGTTTGTGAAAGATAGGAAATCCGTGAATTAGGTCGGTGGGGAATCCGTGAATCAAAATCTATTCGCGATCCTGTATGTTCGAAGAAAATCTTTCAAAGAAAAATCTCCTGTCCGGTCCGGTCTTACCCAATCCGGTCCACCTAGACTAACCCGGTTCGGCCAGCTCTAACCTGTTCCAGCTGCTGTTTCGATCCTGTTCTGTGATGATTTTTTTGGGTGGTTGTGTGCGACCAAAGACGTTCTGGTTTTGTATATATATGGCGGGAACCGAAGTCCAAGGTATGTAACTATAATGTGGGTTTTTACATTGAGTACTTGTTATGCTTATTTATTTGTTTTTAGAACATGCCTAGTTTTTTTTTGTCTTAAGATAAGTCCACATCATACAAACGGTCAATTTAAATTATGTTCGCTGATCTCGATCATTAAGAATTTTGGTCTTAATGTTATTTTGTTCTCTTGAATATGATATTGGCTATAGTTGAATGGTGTCTTTTGTTCAATTGGTTGTACCAACTCGATTCAAATGTATTTATTTGGGGTTTAGAAGTACTTGAGCACCATTATTGCGTACTTGATATTTTCTCCCAAAATTTGGATGTTCAGTGGAATGTAATCCACTTGCTCACCTATTAAAGAGTCAGTAGTTTCAAAAGATGCGTTGCAAATAAAATCACATGTATTCTAATTTTTGTGGAAGAACTCACAAAAGATGACATGAGTCAGAAAATATCCATTTCTGTACTTCATCCATGATACTGACGAACCAGTATATGTTGAAGTATGACAACAACAGAACTATCTTTAGTAATATATTCAACCTAAAGTAAGTGGTTGACATGTGTAGTGAGATTCTCTTGGCCTGTTTTGATAAATAAATTTCTCAAATTAAGCTAAATGTAGCAAAATTGAAAATGGAAAGAACCTCGAAGTAATGAGGGTTAGACGTACCGACTCATATAAAGTATGTGAAAAGGGACATATATATCATGAGGCAAAGATGTATTTTTTTCCCCGGTAGTAATGACATCAAAGTACAGGTATCAACTGAATATAGGATGAAGCTAAGATGTAATTCTAGCTCTCACCAAAGAGTTGTGAATGAATTTTCTTACCGGTATTGGTGCAAGCAATGCTTAGTGGGTACCAAGTAGCAACCAATTTCCATGGGAAGGTCATACTTTAGACATCAACTTTAATGACATGAAGAACTTTGCCTGGCCAATTGACTATTTATTTAAACTAGATCCAATGTCTGTGCTTATGGAATGAAAAGTACATCATTCCCACGGACATAAATTCTCCACATAACTTGAGATATATCCGGATGAAAAATATATCATCCCCCTGAAACGTAACATATATTCACTCTAAAGTACTTGAGTTGAATCTCACTTTTGTTACTAACAAGGCCACACCACTTATTTAATATCTCAAGACTCAATGTCTAATAGATAGTGGTTTCCCTCCCACCAGCTTAAGGAATATAAACTAGTTGTTGAACTATTTACTTATAATGTGACTACGAGGATTGGATCATCGAGCGAAGACCTGCTCAAGATAAAACATAGACGTCACAAAATCTCTACATGTACCGAAGATAGTCACACCTTGTAATATTCCAAAGAAACCCATGCAAACGGATATCATGTGGAACCTCACAGTGATGAGAATGTAATTGATTGCATCTTTTATAGTCTCTAATATATTTGGAGGGAAATATATTTTAAAGAAACTAATGAGTCAATCTAGTGAAATGTAAATCACTATAGTATTTGGATTATTGAATCCATATTGACTCTGACGATGAAATGTTGGGAATTGACTCATACAGGCTTTGGGCATAACCATAAAGCAACTTTGGTTGTGACTTTATGATCATTTTGAAATGACTCATACGAACATCACTTTATTTGAGTGAACTAAAACGGGAGAAAGGTTGACAGAATACGAAATGACATCATTTCTCTCAATAAGTGTCTTCTAAAGAACTAGATGCACAATCCCCCTTCCCATTATGCTTTTAAGTAAGGGAGCAGATCACTCATTTCACAAAGTCTTCAGTAAAACAGGATCCAGACCATCCTAAGATGCAAATGGTAAACAATCCATATTACAAAGAAAACAAGGTGATATTTAGAAAAATATTCATACAGAATGCGGACCATTAAAGTGACTTATGACTCTGGTGGATGTTTTGACATTTTGAACTAGTTATAGTTCCAAAGAAGTTTTGCGTTTGGAAAACTACTAGCACATATTATACATGTAAAGGCTCACCACCACTTGTAAATGCTAGCTAGTGCACATCAAAAGGACTTGATGGTTATTGCATATTTAGTAGGATCAATGCAGAGCATCCTATACCTCATGGTCTCACAAATGCTATCATGAAAGGTTACAGATGATGTCTAAGGCATGGTTATGCGTACAAACCTACCTTTAACTGCTTGGGGTATATGCAATATTAAGCGCACCTTTACTTAAATTCGTTTTAGAACCCAATATTAGTCAACCTATACTGCGTACCAGTTGGTAACTGGATATAAGCCTGACATTCGTACTCTTACGCATTTTTGGTTGCACTATATATGTGCCATTACGAGTCCACATCGTACTATGATGGGTCATGAAAACGATTAAGTAGTTATGTTGGATATTTACTCCCAACAATTATCCGCGTGTTAAAACCTTTGGCAAGAGATCTCTTACCGTTAGATTTGCGGGTTATCATTTTAATGAGACAGTCTTCCCGTCGTTAGGGGGAGATAAGAAAAAGTATTTTCTAAGGGAACGACAGAAATTGTCGTGGTGTGTTTCTACTGTGTCTTATATTGATTCTTTTACTCCACAAATGTAAATGTGAAATGACAAAGAATAATCTATTTTCAAAATGTACACTGATATCGCTAAATTGATGAGATCACACATACCAGCTGCAAACCTACCTGCAAGGTTACGAATCCTCAATAAGGGATATACACCATATACAAAGTTGTTGCAACTACACTTAGTGGAAGTGTGGTTGAGGCCGTGGCTCCATAAAGGAAGTTAAAGAGACCACTTGGTTCGATCAATCCTCACCTAGAAATGAAGTAGGTGAGTAAGGAACAACTTATCTATATCATCAGAAATCATCTCATAAGATTGTCTCTGAATATGTCCATGAATCAAACTATAGGACGCTCTGAAGTTTAATGATTCCAGAGAACAATGACATCCCAAGTGGATTATGAGAATGCGCACGAGTCAATGGAAAGATCATGTGAACATATTGATGATTAATTTCATATACACTTGCTAAAGAAAATATAGGAAGATGAGATTGAACCAAGCTCCTTGTTGCTTAATGTCAACGAATAGCATATTTGGCCTATACAATCCAGGTAGAATTTGGTTCTTTGACAAATATATAGGTATTTGGTGTGGTAGTGCTAACCAACCAAGTGTAAATCCTATTGGACGTACATGATTAATTTGTCACAAAGCATAATGAGAAGAAAGCATCCTTAAAGTATAAAGACTCGCCTTGTGGCGCGAGGTTTCTCACAAAGCCCTAGAATTGTTCTCTTGAAATGAACGTTATAGCGTTCCACTACTTAGTTAGCTTGGTAATTTCAAAAGGACTTGAAATGCAGCATATGTATGTGGTTCTTACGTATCTCTGAAAGAATCAAGAGATAACATATATTTACAAAAGTACTTGATAGCCTTTTGTTGCCCAAATCAAGTGACACTAAACCACATAGTGCGTTTACAGTTAGATAGAACGCTCACTTATAGATTTAAGCAATCAAACGGATGTGTTATACCCGTCTAATTGGCTATTTGATTTGGAGGGGATAGACAAGTAAGTTATTTTTACTTGTGTATTCACAAGAAAGTTCCTGATTTGGAATTGTAGCTATCTATGTCGATGGTACAGACATGATGGGTACTCTTGATGTAATAAGGGGCCTTAAAAGCTATTTGAAATCCGAATTTGAGATGAAAAATCGGGGGAAAGCTCGACCGAATACCGAGCTTATGGTATATTATTCCACTAATTTGCATATGTCTAAAGTTGTCAGGCAATTTAACAAAGACATGCATCCTGTTAGCACTCCCATGATTAGTCGAGGTTCAAATGTAAGTGAGTGACCATTTCGTTTAAAGGAAGATGACGAAAATGTGATGGGAGATGAAATTCCCAAATTTAAGTACAATAGACGCATTACTTAGTATAATAATGTACTCGATTAAATATTACATCCTCAGGGAACTTGTTAGCTAGATATAGCTCAACGCCAACGCAACGTCATTGCTCAATCAATGTAAATTTTATTCATCTATGATCAATACAAAAAGATTACAAAAACCATTGAAGGTTATTTACAAAAAATAAAGTAACTAGCAGAATCTATAGCAGGTTTGAGATGGGGATTCTAAGTTTAAAGTATTACATTCTGTGTAGATTTTGACACTGCCCACACCCATTCCACTACCTTCTTTTGCCATTTGATCAGCAGAGAAGTTTATTTCCCTATAACAATGAGTAAATTCCATACTTCTGATGCTGTCACATATCTTATTCCATCTAGCAGTTATAAACCATGGCAATTTATTCTGTTGGAAAGCAAGAATAGCATCTTTAGAATCAAACCGAAAGACTACCTCCAAATGATGATTCTGCAGAGCCCATTCACCAGCACAGATTATGGCCATTAGTTCTGCAAAATAATTAGTTGCAATTCCAAGACCACCAGCAACTGTAATCAAAAAATCTCCTCTTCCTCCAAATCTTGCTACAAAACCATATCCAGCTACACCTAGATTTCCTTTGCTAGCACCATCACAGCAAATAAGTATTTTAGTAGGTTCAGGGAGTGTGAAGAAGACTGCCACCACTTTGCAGCTGTAAGTTTGCCTATACTTGATGCCAATAAAACTTAGAATATGAAGATCATAGGCTGCATTTCTCATCTTCCCCTGTAGTCTATATTCACATTATCCTGTCAAGAAAATGATTTTACTCTTTGTCAGCTCAATTCTCTCAGTTTCTTCTTCAAACACTATTATGTTTCTTATGAACCAGATTTCTCTTAGAATGATAAATGCTGCTGTAATCCACAGTTCTTGAATCACTGAACTCTTGTGCTTTGCCATCCCCAGCACATCTTGGAAAGAAGTAGATTTCTTGAAATGAAAGATATCACAAATCCAGTACCATAAAGTGAGACCGTAATTACAATTCCATAGAACATGATCTAAGCTTTCTTCTTCTTGTTTGCATAGATAACACCTGGAGGCCATTTGAAATCCTTTTGTTTTGAGTTTTGAGTCAGTTGCACAGATTCCTCTAGCAAGCTTTCACACATTGCTGGAAATAGTTGGATGTACACAGGCTTTCCATATTTTTTTTGTAAACATTCAAAACAGGGAATTTACCTCTTGTACATTGAACTGCAGATGCAACTGTGAATTTTCCAGATATAGTCCCACTCCATATGAGCCTGTCTCTTCTTCCATCTATTACTGGAATTTCTTGTATACTAAAGTATTTTAGCATCTCAGAAGGAATGTTCCATTCATTGTTAATGGTAAGAGATCTAACTTTCTGAGTTTTGTGTAGCTTCATATATTCATCCCATGGATACAAAGTGCACAAAGCTTTATCTTTAATCCATGTACCATTCCATACAGAAATATCTTCACCATCTCCCACCACCCACCTGGAATTGGCTTTAACATCATTCATTACCCATCTTAATCCTGGCCAGATAAAAGATTGTTTATGATAAGTAATCCATCCACCATTTTTCATCTTGAACTTAGCTTGAAAAAACAGATCCCATTCCCCATTTCCTTGTTGCAGCTTCCATACTAGTTTCATTAATAAAGCTCTATTTATAACCTCCAAGTTTCTAATTCCCAGTCCCCCTTCTTCCAGTGGAAAACAAACTTTTTCCTATTTTAAAGTGACAATTTTTCTTGTACTTGGATCACCAGTCCAAAGGAAGTTCCTAATAATTCTTTCACATTCTCTGATCACCCTCTTTGGCCATTTATATATGTATGCTGCTGAGAACTGTTTTAATTAAAACCAGTCTTTCCTGGAATGCAAGCATTCTCCCTTTCCATCCTGCTAAGTAACCTTGTATTTGTTCAACTTCTCCCCATACATGGTTTGTCTTCACTCTGCCATGAAATAGCATCACTGCAAGGTATTTGTCAGGAAATTTTGATTACTGCATTTGACAATCTTCAGCTATTGCTTCTCTTCTGTGTTGTGTTGTCCCTCCTCCAAAAAAAATCTCTTGGATACACTTACAATTTGACTAGATGAGAGTTGGTATTTAGCTAATGTTTTCATTAATCTTCTTACATTTCTCCTGTCTCCATTGCAAAATAAAAACATATCATCTGCAAAAAAATATGTGAGTAGGACATACCCCATTCCTGTTTACCATTGGAGTTAATTTCTTCTCCACCACCATTTGAAATAAAGCTCCCCTTAATACATCTTCAGAAATAATAAATAGAATGGGAGATAGTGGGTCTCCTTGCCTTAATCCCCTGTCCACAGAAAAATAACCAGAAGGACCACCATTTATCATAATAGATATTCTTGCTGATCTAAATAACACCTTCAACCAGCATATGTATTTTTCAGAGAACCCAAGTTTCTGTATAATTGTGAATAAAAACTCCCAACTAAGAGTATCAAAAGCTTGGTAATGTCAATTTTCATCCCAACATTTCCACCTCTTCTACTGATTTCCGTTTCATTCACCATTTCAGGTGCAAGAACTATTTGTTCTTGAATAATTTTTCCTTTAATAAAAGCACCCTGTTGAGGAGATATAATTTTACTAAGCAAGCTATTAATTCTCATAGTAAGAATTTTGGTAAATTTTTTGAAGAAGAAGTTTGAAAGGCCAATTGGTCCAAATTGGCTAGCTTCTTTGCATTTTGAGTTTTAGGAATCAATACCAAAAAATTAGAGTTTAAACCATTAGGTATGTAACATCTTTTCCAGTAGTATTGAATAGCAGCTATCACATCTTGTCCAATGATTTCCCATCTTTTTCTATATAACCATCCATCAGGTCTTGGAGCACTGTCAGGATCAAGATCGAAAATTGCAGCTTTAATCTCATTTGCACTTGATATTAGATCAATAAGAGCTCTATCACCTTGTGAAAGAACTTCTGGAACTACCCTCATAATATTATCTGAAATTTGGACCTCCTTAAATGTAAACTTTTATGAATAATGGTTTACTAAAATTTCTGATATTTCTTGCTGTGAAGCTACTATGTTACCATTTTCATCTTCAAGTTCAGTGATGGAGTTTTGAGCTTGCCTTATCTTCATTATAGTGTGAAAATATCTTGTATTGGCTGCTCCTTCCTTCAACCATTTAGTTATTGATTTCTGGAAAAGAATTGCATTATGTTGGCTTGTAATAATTTCTTGTACACCTCTGGCAGTAACAAGATCATTCAAAAAATTTGCATCTTCTGGATTCCTGTCTGATGCTAATGTTGCTTGCAAAACATCATGATCAGCTTTAGGAAGTTTAGCATTGACATCTCCAAATACCTCTCAATTCCACTTTTTCAAAAATAATTTCAACCTTTTGATCTTTGTCATGAAACTGAAAATGGGAGTTCCATACACCTCTTTACTCCATTCATCTTGAACTACTCTCAAAAAATCTTTGTGTGTTAGCTAAACCTTTAATGCTCTGAAATGAGCATTTTGAGGTTTTGGGATTGAAGTATGTGCTCCACATAGTGTGCTATGGTCTGAAATCCCTCTGGTCCCCACCTTGTATTCCCATTTTGGATATAACTCCAACCATTTATCATTATACACTGCTCTATCTAAGTTACAGAGTACTCTCTTTGCTCCTGCTCTGTTATTGCACCATGAGAATTCCAGACCATACTTAGGTGCATTGATTAAACCACATGAATTAAGGCAATGATTAAATTCCAACATTGATATTCTTAGATGACTCCTGCCACCTTTTTTCTCATCTATACTGAGAACAGCATTAAAATCTCCAATGACAAGCCATGGAAGATTAAAAGAGCTCATTATTTCCAGTTCTCTTCTATCTATAGTTAGATTTGCTCCATGTACACCAGTCACCATTACTTCACCAATCTTGATTGTAATAGCTTGCTTTGTTGTAGAAACCACCACTGGATCAGATATGGATGCACTCCAGCATAGCCAAATATTACCCTTTCTCTCATCACTACTATTATGAATTATCTTGCACTTCATGACAATTATCCTCAACATTTTAGCATATTTAGATGTAGCACTAACTTTTGGTTCAACTAACCATACTAAAGAAGGCCTAAAAAATTTAACTAAATTCTGAAGTTTGTCTTTGGATTTAGTTCTCCTCAAGCCTCTGACATTCCAGTATAATACTCTCATTTGGAAGGAGAAATTGAGGGAGTAGGTCCCCTCTTCCCAGAATCATTTTTGCAAAAAAAATTTAGCAGCTTACCTTCTTGTAGTGACAACAGGTTTGCTTTGTTGAGAAGTTACCACTTTTGGAATTACATTCAGGTGGTATTACATTCACTACATTTGTGTGAGAAGTAGATCATATCTCAAGCATCTTCACTACCTCCAAAGGAGGAAATTCTTCATGAGAGTTAAACATGTCTTCAGAGTTTTTGAATACTTCAAATCTACCAGATGGTATTTCACCTTCTTCCATTTGTTGCTCAATATGAACTAAAGAAGGAGATAGTAGTTCATCCCCACTATTTTCTGCTATACTGTTTGATATTGGATTACAAATGTCAAAACCAATTACCATTTCAGCATCTTCTTTATTTTTATTCTTCCTTCTAAACATGTTGATCACATTAGTACCAGTCCCAGTACCCATTTCACTTTCCTTCTTGCTTGTTTCTTTTCTTTTTGCCCTACATTCAGCCACATAATGACCCACAACTTTGCAATGATTACATAATTTTGGTGTTTTTGGCATTTGAACTCTCTGTAAGAAGCCACCATATTTAGTTTTCACCCATACTTTATAAGGAAGAGCTTTGTTGAGGTCTACTTCTACAAGTACACTAGTATAATATCCAATTTTCCTCTGTAAAGTAGTTTCATCTACCTTTACAGGTCTTCCCAAAGCTCTACCAATATCCATAATAATTTTCTCTTTCCAGTATTCAAGACTTAATCCAGGAAGATGAAATCATATAAAACCTGTTGAAGTTTTCTGATTCTCAGTTTTGAAATTAAGTTACGGAGCTTCAGACTCTGCTTTTCAACTTCCCAATATTGAGACCAAATATAATGTTTATCATAATTGTTATCTAGCTTAATCACAAAGAAGCCTTTACCCAGAGGTATAATTTGACAGCTTGTCTTTAGAACCCATTGGCTACGAAGTGATTTCTCAGCAACTTCTAAAGAAATTTTCAAAAAATCCAATCTACCAATAAGACTGTTGTTAGAGCACTGCTCGGTCGAACTTGCAAGCATTGCTATCTCAAGCTTGTTGTCAAGTTTAGTTGCCAAAACTATAAGTCTTGATTTATAGTCTACTTATAGCTAAGTCTCGGATTAGGATAGAAAGTGTAGTTGAGCATTAGACTTCACGGCGTTCATCGATTGAAGACGAAGAACTACTAAGGGGAGCTTGTGGAACTTCATCAACAAAAGGTATGTGGAGACTTGAACTAATCTATCACTCAAGAGTATATCTACTCTATCTCCTATTTGAGACAAAAGTTGTATCGCTATATAGACTTCGATTATACACATTTGATATTTCGAGCTGAGTTTAACTCACTTACATATTTCTCGAAATATGTGTTGGTAAGCTTTCGCTTTAACCAAGTTCATCTTATATTCTTGACGAAAGTCAAAGATGATCATGTGAAAATCGCCTGGTAACATCTTACATGATTTGTGTGAGACGGTCATTTGATATAGAATCGGAATGTTTCGTATTGATCATTCGATCACTTGAAAATTGCTTTGAAGCTAATAGTTTGTGTGAGACAGCTATTCCCGTCTTCCAAGAATGTTTCAATGGTTGAAATGAGTTTAAAACAAATGGATTTAAGCATAGTATGTATACTTGCATATATGTAATCCATGTCCGGGAACCATGGTATGCATACCCGTATGTGTACTTGTTGGTTTGAGAAAGTCCGGGAACCTGGTATGCAAACCGGTACGCGTACTAGCATAAGATTCAGGTCCGGGAATTTCTGCTGAGTTTGGATGGTATGCGTACCAGTTCGCGTACTGGCGAAACCCAAACTTGGTCCGGCTACTTAGGTACGCATACCCGTACGCATACCTAAGTGGATGATGTTCTAAAATCGGTTTGTTCATGAACTAATACATTTATATAAAAAGGAATGCAATCTTTTACAAACCGTGGCTATAATGTTAATGACTTGATTCGAGTGAATCAAAATCGATTTTGCTTCAATTGTGTCTTGTATACTTCTATGAGAATATAAACAATTGAACAACTCTAGAACTAGTTTCATTTGAGTCATTTGAACTAGTTATGGTTAAGATGAATAAGGTTGATATGAAAGTGTTCATATGGCTAACTTTGGTTAACTATTGTTGAGCCAACAAGGTGTAGACGTTTAGGTACGGTTACTCATATCTAAATGAAGGTACATTTCATTTGTGTGTAACAAGCTAAGTTCGATCTAACGGTTGAAAGATATTAGCTTGTGTCTAATCAGGTTTTCATCTAACGGTGAATATTGAATGCTTTGTTACCAAGGTAACATTGATTGCAAACCATGATTTGAAGACTATATAAAGGAGAACTCTAGCAACTGGGAAACCTAATCCCTACATCTCCTGTGTGATACTAGTTGCGACTAGAGTCGATTCTCCTTTAACCTTAGGTTTTTCATGAAACCCTATAGGTTAAGGACTTAAAGAATTCATTGGATTGTGAAGCCATGCCCAAATATTTTCTATGTAGTTGCTTGATCTGATCTTGATGTTTCTATCGTGATTGAGTACTATCTTATCTAAGATTGGCTCGAGATTTAATCTCCGATAGACGAGATAAAAAGTAGTCACAAACATCTTCGTCTCATCGTTTGTGATTCCACAATATCTTGTTTCGCTACCATACGATTAAGATTATTGTGAGGTGATTGATATTTCTAGGTTGTTCTTCGGGAATATAAGTCTGGTATATCAATTGGATACTGTTCACCTTGATTTATCAAAAGACGGAACAAAACTCATAGGTTTATCTGTGGGAGACAGATTTATCTATATAATAGACTTTTCTGTGTGAGACAGATTTCTTTATCAAGTCTTCGACTTTGGGTCGTAGCAACTCTTAGTTGTGGGTGAGATCAGCTAAGGGAATCAAGTGCGTAGAGTCCTGCTGGGATTCAGAGATGTAAGGAGCACAACTGTTCCTTGATCAGTGTGACATTGATTAGGGCTCAACTACATTCCATTCCGAAGTTAACTTGGAGTAGGTTAGTGTCTGTAGCAGCTTAATACAGTGTGGTGTTCAAATATGGACTAGGTCCCGGGATTTTTCTGCATTTGCGGTTTCCTCGTTAACAAAATTTATGGTGTCTGTGTTATTTCTTTTCCGCATTATATTTTGTTATATAATAAAAATATCACAGGTTGTGCGTAGTTCAATCAATTAGAGAATCCAACCTTTGGTTGTTGATTATATTGATTGACACTTGAACATTGGTCTTTGGTACCGTTCAAGTTGTTTCACATAATAATCAGGCTCACGGATTCTATCTTTTTTATTTGCTGATTACATTGTGAAACAGAGATACAACTCTTGGATATATTTCCATTGATTGAGTCTGACTGTCTAGTTGATTCTCTTGGAATTATATTGGAGTTTGTCCATACAGATTACTAAGCGAAATATTGGGTGTGGTTGTTAGACCCCCGCTTTTTCAATTGTACTTCCATTCATCTAAACAATCATCAATATCATCATCAAAGATACAAACCTCTGGCTCATCACCAAGTTTTTCTTCTACAGAACCTTTTGAGAAATCAAAGGTTGAATCAAAGTTTTTGGATCTAAACTGATTTTCCATCGAATTATTTTTTGATGATTTTCCAATCAAAGAATCTAATTCAGACATATTTATGATAAGAAAGTAAAATCTGTATAAAAAATCACACCTATCATTAAATTCAGATGCAGAAATCACCTGAAATTACTTGGAATTCTCCCTGAAAATTTAAAGCTCGAAGAAAAAAGTCAACTGAGTCTGTCACCCGATTCTCAGAGCGTCTCTCTCCTCAACTCACCCGATATTGGGTCTTGGAATGGTATAGTGAATGTAATCATGTACTTAAAAGTAACCATTGACATAAAAAAAATTTATCCCAACAAAGACATTAAAAGGAATGCTAATTGATGTAATTTTAGATAGTGGTAAGAAATAGGGTTGTCGTTCACTCGGATTCGTAGAGATTAAAGTTTTTAAAAATACTAAATAATATATACAAAGACTATTAACAATGGGCGAGAGGTACTGGGACTAAGGATTTAGCCAATCTTTATAACATAAGGTTCACTTATTTATTCTCAACAATTTTAGCTCAAGAAATATAAACATGGACTCTATTTTTGCCAAGGTAGATTCTCAAAACATTGATTGTAAATGTTAAGAATGGGACATCAAATCACCTAAGCTAAGCATGACCCATCTAATCAAATGACAACCAATTTAATCAAATCATATTTCAATTAATTTTAATGCAAAAGTCATAAAAAGAATAAAAATAAATTTACCCATGTATGAAGTTCGGCCTCCTCCGTCGTCCCAGTGTTGGGGTTTAACTCATCATGTCGAAAACACACTCAAAATATGTATTCATGGCTCAAAAAGTGTTTACAAGAAGAGAAAATAATGAAACAGGAAATCTGCAACAGCACAGGTGCGTTACAGACCAACTGTTTCAACTCTCAACTGTTATGATGAAGATAATCGTTACAAATATGAAAATAAATGTTGCAGAAGAGGATGAAGAAACTGTTACAATGAAGATAAATGTTGCAAACCAGTTGAAGAAACTTATACAACAAAGATAAATGTTGCAAACCAGTTGAAGAAACTGTTACAACCAGTTGAAGAAACCGTCGCTGTTTCCCTGTTTTTCACGAGCAGCAGCAGCAGCAACAACAGAGTTCTGAAAACTCTTGATTCATGCCTCCTGAGCTCTCCTATCGACCCCAAACTCTCTACCCCCTTTCTATGTGATCTCAGGAACCTATTTATACATAATTGCGACATTGAATCTCCTCCATTAACTACAAATAATCTTCTTTTACTCGGGTATATTTTTTTCCATTTTTTTCATTGATTTTGATTTTCACGCATCTGCAGCTGTATTTATTTCCTTTTATACCTTCTTCACGCTCTATAATATCGATTAGATCTTCCAAGCACGTGCAGTACAGGTTTAAATTTCTCACAACTCATGCAAGCTCATGTTTTTCCTCCAACTCCCTGTTTGGATTAAACCAAGTTATCCAGCCAAATTTGATCGATAAAATCACCCATACTAGCTTTCTATAGTCATATCACGTCTACACACTAAGTTTCAGGGATTGAATCTCACTAAATCACGTCCAAATATCCGATTGAAATTCTGCTGTTAATGAAAATATTTTCCCGCCAAAATTCATTTTTTGAATTTGAGAAGAACATGTCCTCCCCCTAATCCTGCACGGGTGTCCCTTTTATGGGGTGCAAATAGTAATTTTTCGGGCGTAGATAGTAATTTTTCCGGGGTTCCTCCGACACATTTCTGGGGTGCTTCCGGTGCATTTCTGGGGTGCCTTTAGTACTCTATCCTGGGGTGTAAAACACCACTTTTCGAGCCAATTTCGCCGCAAGAGCTTATTTCTCTAAAAATACCTACAAAGACATAAAATAACAAAATAAATACAAAATCGAACACTAACAATATATACAATTGAGACATATTAGACACATATTAGACATATTAACATAATCTTCACATTTTAGCGCCATTTTTTCTACTGAGCCCAACCGGCAATGAATTTGATGCTAATTTTTTGGTGACATGTTCTTCTAATAAGTCTCTACATTCCAACCAAAAATGAGAGCATTCTGAGATGTATAAAACCACCATCTATGATTTTGAATATCAGCCGTTGAAGATTAACAGTTGAAATTTAAATTTGAGGATGGTGAAGTTTCGTATTTTGGAACACTCTCATTTTTGGTAGGATTATAGAGACTTATAAGAAGAACATGCCACTAAAAAATCAACTTCAAATTCATTACCAATTGGGCTCAGTAAAAAAAATGGCGCTAAAATGTGAAGATTATATCAATATAACCATGTCAACGGATCCTACCCCGCTTATATAATAAAAGAAAAAGATAATGTCATCAATGGCAAGATGACTAATGGGAGGGTGTACCAAATTTTATATAAAACAAAATATCTTCTTACATTGGAGTGGTATACCCCCAAGCAAAGTGTTGCCCACTATTAGCAGCCATGATTAATCACATTACTATTGTAGAGTTGTAGGCTTGTGGCTGTATAGTTATGAAGTGTTGATCGCGTTATCGCTTGTAGATGTATAGTGTTGGAGTGTTTAGTTAAACTGTCCACTGCGAAGTACTATTGTAAACAGTTCTTGTTCAATTATTTTCTTGACTTATATCGAATAAATGGTCAAAATGACAATATTCTTAAATACTTGGCTACAAAATGCTAGCATATTTCTCTTTTTGAAAGGCAGCAACTCAAAACATTTGAGAGCGAGTGGAAAATTGAATTTTTATCTTTTAAGTTAAGTGACTAAAAGCTGCTGAGAAACACCTGGAGTCAGTTACCAAATTGTTATAACATTCTTTCTCAGACATCATTGATGACCTTAAAAATCAAATCGACCACGATTCTCCTATAATATAATTATCAAGATTATTTTTCTTCTCGGATAAATTCATAGTATGAGAAATTTTGAAGGCCGACATTACTGTCAAAGACTTCTTGGTTGACTAGTCCGTGTTGAGTCATATCATACCTTGCTTAGAGATTATCTCAAACCCCACAAAACTATTTCTAACAAAGGGTCTCGACTTTTACCTCGACTGATGAGCTTATCATTAGTAGTATCACTTTTGCAAATAGATTTTACATTACCATCTAGGAAGCATCGTCACGGATATGACAAAAAAAAAAAAGGTAAATAAATCATCCGCACACGGACATATTTACGTATATTGAATAATTTTTATATATCATAGTGTTATAATATATCAAATACATTAATCACACAAACGACAAATATATCGAAAAAGTTTAATTTTATACTGTTAGGCTAGGCTACCGATAGAAAAATTAACTATTATACTAATTTCTCTAACATATTAGATTACTCAACTGGTAATGGAGTATAATTTCTACATGCGCGTTTTGTCGGTGTCCCATGCGCATTTTGTGTCCGACGCACGTCTGAAGTAGACACGAAGCCAATACTAACGTTTCGGTGCTTGACAGTGATTATAGGCCAGTTTGGTATTGATGTGAGTTTTATAAAAGTGCTTTTCTGTTGTGCTGTGCTGTGAAAATAAAACGATTAGACGTTTGGTAAACTATAATACGTAAAGTGCTTTAGAACCACTGTAAATTCTGTTTGGTAAATTGTTATGTTGAAGTGCTTATGGTGTGACTAATGACGAAAACATACATGGTTTTAAAATTATTTTTAAATTCCATCTATTAATAATAAAAATAATATTTTTATTTTGAATATTCTTTAAAATAAATACTAAGATTTAATTAATCTAGTAAATGTATTTAATTTAATTTAATAATTACTATTATTTTATACAAAAAATAAATACTAAAATTCTATTAGTTAAATGATTACACATAAACAAATATTAAAGGCTAAATTTTGTCATTTCAAAATAATAATGAGGTTAAAATAAAGAATCAATTAGTTAAAACTAAATAAGCCACCGCTTCTGCTTTTACTGCTTTTAAGAGCATCTCCAATGCTAGAGGTCAAGGTCATCCTATGTGTAGGTCTTATTTATATCTTTTGGTTGTGGGTCACTTGCTACATGACAAAAAATATATAAAGATAACACCGTCTACCTAAAATCCATCTCCAATCCATAGGGTCTTATCTAACACTTTTTATTTAAAGTTAGAGACAAAAAATGATGTGGACTTATGACCCAAGGTCATGAAGAAAGTCTTATTTACACTTTCAGCTTTACCATCATTTTAGCCATGTCATCCTTTTCTATGACCCTCACTTTTGCATTGGAAATGAAACTTTGGTGATAAAAGTCTTAAATCCTAAATGTCATACTAATTTAAGACCTTTACCCCTTGCATTGGGTATGTTCTAAAAGTTGGCCTAAAACCGAAGTGCTTTTGGAGAAAAGGAATTTGAAAAATATTTACCAAACACCTTTTTACTTGAAAGTTTGTTAAAAATTAGTTACAAAATGCTTTTAAAATTTTGACTTGGAAACCAATCCTCGGCCAATCAAAAATATTAGTTGTATCTAAAATTTAACCATACCAAGTTAAATTATTAATTGTATCTGAAGTGTTAACCTTTTGGGGAGAAATATTGACTGAAGTCAACTACGATGGTCACTCTCTCTCTCTCCTTTGGATAATTATCGAAAGAGGAAATCAGATGCACAAAGTTACTACTACGTACATGTACTACAGAGTTTCGCTTCATAAAACACGCGGGTGTTTGTTTGGTTCTTTCCGTCACTTTGTCTGTAGCTTTTCATGTCAGTGTGAGTCAAACTGGGCAGTTAAAAAGCGTTTTGGAAACTTCTCTTCCAAACAGAAGAGATAAAAAAAAAAAAAAAAAAAAAAACTCCTACTTTCACTTTGTTTGGTCCTACTTCATAAAAAAACTCCTACTTTCTAAGTTTGGCCATCCCGAGACATTATCTAACAAAACGGAAAGCTAGGATGATGTGTACGTGTCATCTAAGGGTTACTTCTTAGCCACAAAGACCAAAACTTCAAACGATTACTCTCACCTTGGTTTAGATAAGTCGAATTTTGTTCAAAATCAAGAAAAGGAAGAAAAAAAGAGATAGAGGGAGATCCCCTAGAACTATTATTTTCACACTAATCTTAGAGAAATCTAGTTATAATTATACAGTATATACACTTAAACCACAAGGCATGATGTATTATGACAAATTCTTAGCTAAAAACCAAAAGATTTCATTGTTGCTTTACTGCACAATAGAGCTGGTCCTGAGGGTGTTCAGAGCGTGCGACGCACATGGCCTGGTTCTGTATTAAGGCCTTTTATTTTGGGCCTTTCTTTCTGAAATGTTATTCTGTAAAATGTAAAATGATTTTTTTTGAAGAGAATGCCGGAGAGATTCGAAAACCTAGACCACATGTGCATTGAATAGATGACTCTACCACTACTGCTAATTTGATGACGATTTTTAAAATAAATCTATTACATATATCACAAAAAAGGCTTTATGGCTCTATGCCCGGTTTACTTATTTTCTTAATTGGTTATGAGACTCGGGTTGCTTATGAATCTCTGGTTGCTAAGAGTTAATACAATAACCACTTATTATTTTTGGATTTATTTATAGAATGTATATGCTAAATTTTAAATATTAAATTTTTTTAGTATCATATTTTAAAATTGACGATAAATTTTTAATTTAACACATGATTCGTTTTTTGAAAACGAAAATCGAGTTTTCCTCGTCGTATTTTTGTTTTTCTTAGTTTATGATAACAAATTACACATTTCTAATAGTGTACTGTATTGTCGGGGGGAAAAACATTGACCATACATAAAGACCCTATGATTAAGTTCGCATAAGGCAGTTGGTTTACCAAATACTTCAGTTAAATTTTTATCCGAGCAAAATAAAACGAAACCCTGTACTCTTGACAAATACACATATTGCAACTAGTTTAATGAGAGATGATATTAAGAAGTTTGGTGGTGGTTCTGGTTGTTTCTTGTTATACCATATACTGCTAGTAGTACTATCGTGGTTGCTCTCTTGCCATGCGTAAAAAATTAAAAATTACTAGTTATATCGTGGTTGTTCGAGTGCACATGCTCATCCATTTTCAGTTGGGATCCTATTGGTAATTTAGTTGGTGCAAACTGCAAAGCCTTCTTCTAGCATTTCGCATTCTTTCAGCAACGTATAAACTATAATTTAACAATTTGTGTTCAATTTAAAATTTAATACTAACAAAAGAAAGGAAATTCCATTCCAGGAATCGTACTTGGGACCTTTCGTACCCAAAGCGAAAATAACTAGAACAAATGACATGTTTGTTTAAATTGCCATGTTTATAACATACGAAGGGGATTTCTTTACGTTTTTATTCTCACATTATCTCACATTTTAGAGGTCTTTTGTATAAATAAAAATTAAATGGTATCGAATTGAAACATTAATAGTACAGGGATATCTTTTTCTTGTAAAACTCCACATACCTACCAAAAATGAGTGCATTCGAGACTATAACATCACCATCTACTGCTTTGAAAATAAGTTGTTCAAAACTAATGGATTTTTAACCATTGAAATTAAGATTAGTAGATGGGGAGGTTTAGTATTTTGGAATATGCTCATTTTTGTTACATTATACGCCATTTTTGTGAATAAAAGTGTGAGGAACATATCCCCAAAATATTAGCTTCAAATCTGTACCGTTTGGTTTCTATTCACAAAATGACGTCCAATGTGTGGGATAGTGTTAGAATAAAAGTGTGAGGGGATCCCCTTTTATGTACAACCATAAGTATTTTGCTATTGTTACGAACAATTGTTTATTTATTAAGATGTTGTTGTATATAAGATTATGGTTTCTTCTATCCCTATAAATAACGACATAAATCGTTGTAATTATTTACACTATGAATAGAATTTCTCCTCCTTCTTCTTCCCTTTACTTAGAGTGTCTTTATCTGTTCACAACACGTTAATTATCATTATTACGATCGATGTTTTTCCTTTCTTATGTTTTTCAAAATATAACTGATTGTTTTTGAAAAAGCGGGGGTCTAACAACCTCACCCAATATTTCGTTTAGGCAATCTGTATGGACAAACTCCAATATTATTCCAAGAGAATCAATAGACAGTCAGACTCAATCAATGGAAATATATCCAAGAGTTGTATCTCTGTTTCACAATGTATTCAGCAAATCAAACAGATAGAAATCTGCGAGCCTGATTATTATGTGAAGCAACTTGAGCGGTACCAAAGACCAATGTTCAAGCGTCAATCAATTTATATCAACAACAAAGGTTGGATTATCTACTTGATTAAACTACGCACAACCTGTGATATTTCAATTATATAGAAAATATAATGCGGAAAAGAAATAACACAAACACCAGAAATTTTGTTAACGAGGAAACCGCAAATGCAGAAAAACCCCGGGTCCTAGTCCAGATTTGAACACCACACTGTATTAAGCCGCTACAGACACTATCGTACTACAAGTTAACTTCGGACTGGAATGTAGTTGAGCCCTAACCAATCTCACACTGATTAACGTACAGTCGCGTTCCTTACGCCACTGAATCCCAGCAGGACTCTACGCACTTGATTCCCTTAGCTGATCTCACCCACGACTAAGAGTTGCTACTACCCAAAGTCAAAGACTTGATAAACCAATCTGTGTCACACAAAAAAGTCTATTGAATAGATAAATTTGTCTCCCACAGAAATACCTATGAGTTTTGTTCCATCTTTTGATAAATCAAGGTGAACAGGAACCAATTGATACACCGGACTTATATTCCCGAATAACAACCTAGTAATATCAATCACCTCACAATAATCTTAATTGTATGGTAGCGAAACAAGATATTGTGGAATCACAAACGATGAGACGAAGATGTTTGTGACTACTTTTTATCTTGCCTATCATAGATTAAATCTCGAGCAAATCTTAGATAATATAGTACTCAATATGATAGAATACAGCAAGATCATAACACGCAACTACATAGAAAATAGTTGGGTCTGGCTTCACAATCCCAATGAAGTCTTTAAGTCGTTGACCTATAATGGTTTTAGAAAAACCTAGGTTAAAGGAGAATCGACTCTAGTCGCAACTAGTATCACACAGGAGGTGTGGGGATTAGGTTTCCCAGTTGCTAGAGTTCTCCCTTATATAGTCTTCAAATCAGGGTTTGTAATCAATGTTACCTTGGTAACAAAGCATTCAATATTCACCGTTAGATGAAAACCTGATTAGACTCAAGCTAATATCTTTAACGGTTAGATCGAACTTAGCTTGTTACACACAAATGAAAAATGACTTCATTTAGATATGGGTAACCGTACCTAAACGTATACACCTTGTTGGCTCAACAATAGTTAACCGAAGTTAGACATATGGACACTTTCATATCAACCTTGTTCATCGTAACACAACTAGTTCAAATGACTCAAATGAAACTAGTTCTAGAGTTGTTCAATTGTTTATATTCTCATAGAAGTATACAAGACACAATTGAAGCAAAATCAATTTTGATTCACATGAATCAATTCATGAACATTATAACCACGGTTTGCAAAAGATTGCATTCATTAATTTATAAATGTATTAGTTCATGAACAAACTGATTTTAGAACATAACCAAACGGGTACGCATACCTAAGTGGCCGGACTTGGTTTGGGTTCCAGTATGCGAACGTGTACGCATACCACCAAAATCAGTTGAATTCCTAGACTTGAACTTACGCCGGTACGCATACGAGCATGCATACTAAGTTCCCGGACTTTCAACTAACCAACCAGTATGCATACGGGTATGCATACTATGGTTCCCGGACTTGGAATAACTTTGCAAAAGTTAGCATACAAGTACACATACTGTGCTATATAAAATCATGGTTAATTGTTCTAAACTCCCATTTCAATTACTGAAACATTCTTAGAAGACGACAATAGCTGTCTCACATAAACTATTAGCTTCAAAGCAATTTTCAAGTGATTGATAGATCAATACGAAACATTCCGAGTCTACATCAAATGACTGTCTCACACAAATCATGTAAGATGTTACCAGGCGATTTTCACATGATCATCTTTTGAATTTTGACAAGCATATAAGATGAACTTGGTTAAAGCAAAAGCTTACCAACAAATATTTCGAGAAATATGTAAGCGAGTTAAACTCAGCTCGAAATATCAAATGTGTATAATTGAAGTCTATATAGCTATACGACTTTTGTCTCAAATAAGAGATAGAGTAGATAGACTTTTGAGTGATAGATGAGTTCAAGTCTCCACATACCTTTTGTTGATGAAGTTCCACAAGTTCTCCTTAGTAGTTCTTCGTCTTCAATCGATGAACGCCGTGAAAGCTCAACCACACTTTCTATCCTAATCCGAGACTTAGCTATAAGTAAACTAGAAATCAAGACTTATAGTTTTGGCAACTAAACTTGACAAACAAGCTTGAGATAGCAACGCTTGCGAGTTCGACCGAGCAGTGCTCTAACAGTTTTCTATCAACAAGCATGATACTCTGTGTACAGTAAAATTCTAGTAGTTTTTTTTTAAATTATGTGACTGATCTTTTTACTATTAGGGTAATTAACTTTGTTGAATAATAAGTCGATTTTCTTATTTTCTCTATTGTTTTTTTTTTCATCGAGCAAAAATAAATAGAAATCCATCTAAGATGTTGTGCAACTTTTATATATTCTTCTAATGAATCTGTAATCCCAACCTTTACGGTTATTAATCACATGCATGGTTTATAAACCTCCAAAACAAGGTTAGCAAAAATAAACCTCCAGCCAATTATGCTTGGTATCTTCGTCCATTGGATGAAAATTATGTAATTTATTTATATTTGGTTTTTATCTATAATATAAAATAGAAGGGGTTTTTGAGCCTTGGACGGTCGGATAATATTTCCAGAGACAAACGTTGCATCCGACCATCACAATCTCGTCCCAGCCAGAGACATCAAATAGATATAAGATTTGTAACCTCTTTCCATTATGGACATGCATTCATAGCCCTTATAATTAATTCCTCACTAATTAAACAAATTAATGTGGCAAGAAAACAATAAAGTGAATTATTAAATGTTATAACCATTTAAATCTCATATTTTATTATTCAAAAAGAAGAATTTTTTTTTCTTTGACTCGCATCTTTTTAAAATCGAAAAAAACCAACCTTCGCTAACCTGTGTAACGTTTCAGAATTGCTATAAGAACACAATTAAATTAGATTAATTTTTCTCATGTTGTGCCGGTACGGCACGGGTTATTTCTAGTTTGTTTACAGGAAACCATCCGTCAACCAAAAAGTGGATTTTTCCATATGCGAAGATTATTATTATTATTATTTTCTCCTTGGGGATGCAATCTTGGTGTATCGTTTATAACAGATGGTAGGGATTTTCTATCAATTCTACGGCATGAGATGTTATAACCGGCATTCTAAGAAATTTTACCCACTATTGTTTGGTTTTTTCGTCATTAGATGATAATCGTTTGCACAAACCTTTACCATTAAAATATGATTTTATCTAGTAATAAACCTTTGGTTTCAATTCCTTCAAAAAAAGCCATTCAAGTGGATTTTTTCTTCCTGAACCAATAACAATTATGATTTTTTTATTTAATTTTCTTACAAAGAATCACATAAGCCAACTTGAAGTGTTTTTCTCTATGGATCCTAAAAGGATGAGATGTCGTTATTATGGTATTCACGATGGACATCATGAATAAAAGGAGGAATTGCTGCATTTCTGAGAGATATTCAGCAATTTTTATTTTTCCTCCTGATATTAATCTCCAAAATTTGGAACCGCTCCACTTGTAGTTGGAATACGACAGGACACTAGAGATCAGTAGTGCGTACTCGGTTTACTATAGCCTATCATTAGTTCTTGTGGTGACTAAATTGATCTCGAAATCAATTTCTTTTGCTTTAGAAAGTTCTACAAATTTATTCTAAGGTGAATGATTATCTCGTTAGCCCTATAGGTCACGATTTTTATTTTATTTGAAATTTATTTGCATATTTTATATACTTTTGCCTGTAACTGATAAAGTCCACAAATATGTTAAATTTGCATGTCAAGTAAATTATAAAATATTTTACGTTGAAAGGCATGATCATCTACGACTCTTGAAGTTCGTATCTGTCGGCCAACCTAGTGTTACTAAAATTCAGATATAATTATGAATTTCTGTCCTTGAATTAATCGGACAATTGGTTTTCTTGACTTGTAGGTTCAACTGAGCAAATGCTCTAACACACATGATGAGTTTATAATTTGTTATTTGTGTGAGTCTTTATTTGGATAATTAAATAAAGGTGTTAAAGGGTCCATACCGATTGATGTGTGGTCCAAAACGGGGGTCTTTTGGTTTTCCCTTCTCCATTTATACATAGATATGATATCCATGTAACCACATAACTCTTATCAATGGTGATAAGAAATCCTTCTCTTTCTCTATCTCTTTCTCTTTCCCTATTATATTCTACTGCAAAACGTTATCATGCACGAAGCTATACCGCAGAGCTAGATTGGATCGGTTGATTATTTTATTTTTTTTCGCTGGAATCAAATCAAAATCAGCTAAGTTGGATCTATTTTCTCTTATATACATTTTTTTATTGTCCCTAATTTTGATATGGTTTTGATTTTGGAATATATCAAATCAAATATAATTGTGAATTTTTATGCCCATCGTAGATCCAATCCCGATCGTATTGTGATTACTTATACATTTTTTTTTAATATAATTTTTTGTTGTTGTATATTTAACTGGGAATTCGTATATAAATAAATCCAATCCCATAATCGTATTGTGATTATATACTAATACTACACTTTTTTTTATGGCCGGTTGCTGTTTTCTGTTCGTGGGTGGGGTAACTGAGAACTTTTCTTCTCTGTTCGCGGAAAAGAGACGAGGAAGTGAAATTAGGTCAGAGGAAGAAACATCCTGATCTGGTCCAAGCCGGTCCACCCAACTCGGTCCAGGCGAACCGATCCAACCCTGGTTTGTCCTTTTTTGACCCGTTTTGTATTTCTGTTATGTTTCCGTTCTTTCTTTGGACTGTGCGCGGCCAATGCTGTTCCGGTTCTGTCTATATATATCGGGAACCAAAAATAGAGGTATGTAACCAACTAATGTGGCTTTTTACATTGAATATTTGTTGGGCTTATCTATTTATTTGTTTTTAGAACATGCCTAGTTCTGTTTTTCTTTGTCTTAAAATAAGTCCATATCATATAAACGGTCAACTTAAACTATGACTGTTTATCTCGACCATTAAGAGTTTTGGTTTTAGTGTTATTTTATTCTCTTGAATATGATATTGACTATAGTTGAATGGTGTCTTTTGTTTAATTGGTTGTACCAACTCAATTCCAATGTATTTATTTGGGGTTTAGAAGTACTTGAGCACCATTATTGTGTACTTGATATTTTCTTCCCAAATTTGAAATGTTCCGTGGGATGCAATCCACTGGCTCGATGATGTGATTTTTATGTTGTTGTAGAAAGTGGTAGTAAAAGTTCGTTCAAATACTTGTAAAGATTTGATTTCAGATTTAATACAAGAAAATATATAAAAAAATATTGTCACAATTATCGAGAGGTACTGAGACTCAAGATTCCACCAATTCTCATATTCATGTGGTTCAACTATCAATTCCAGACAATTATAGCTCATAACATAATAAATATTGACTCTTTATTCTTTGCCAAGGTAGATTTATAAAAGATTGACTGTAAATCACAAGCATGATGTATCAAAAATACTAAGACCAAGCATACGTCATCAAACAAAATCACAATCAATTAAGAAAAATCATGAATCAATTTAAAATAGTGAAAAAGTCATAAAAGAATTAAATAGATTTATCACACGCGTAGAGAATGGCTTCCTCCGTCATCCCAGTGTTGGGTTTTAGCTCTTCATGGTGAAAATACGCTCAAAATAATAATCCATAGCTCAAAAAGGTGTTATATTGAAGAAAAGGTATAAAGCAGTATGTTTGTAACAGTTATAATTGTTACAGAACCCACTATTACAGAGAACCCTAACAGAACTGTTGCGAACTCAAAATAGTTGTTGGAATTTTTTTTACAAAGTTAATGAGTTTGAAAGTATAGGTCACGGTTTCTGCGACTGTCCAACTGGGTCTTATGTTCTTCAGCTCTTTTTCTTCTTCACCAGCAGAGAAGATTCCCTGCAACTTCTCCTGCAGCTCCGACGTCTCCTCTGCTTAACCCCAAACTCTCGACAACCCCCTATAAGACTTGAGCCAATGTATTTATACACCACCAGGATTCCTTACACTTCCAAAAATAATTCTTTTCTTCGGCCAAAAGTCACTGAGTAGTTTTCTTCTCTGATTTATCTTCACGCGTCTTTGTTTCCGTTTTAATACCAAACTTTGTTATTGGATAGCAGCCAATGCAACAGGGAAGATATTCTCCCTGTTTTATACCCGTAACTTCCAAGATTAGGACCCAAGCAAATCCCGAGTTATCTCCTCCTCTGTTAGTCACCGGAGATTTAATATCCTTTATTTTCTTCACTTACACGGCCTCTGAGTTGTCCAAAATCCTTCCATATATGAAATAAAATCTAACATAGGAAATATCTCGCTTAAATCCTCACGGAACTTCCAAATTTAACAACAAAATCTCCGAGAATACTTCTCTGCCCTGTTTACCGAGTACACGATGGAACTACCTTTTTTAGCGTAACCAACTTCCTTACCAACCCTGTTTTGATGTAACAAGGTAGTCCCAATCATTCCCATGAACAAATCCCCTGAAATCTCGGTTAGAACCTGAATCAGAAAACTTCTGCAGCTGTAAAACAGTTTCCCGCCAAAATTTACATTTCAAATGGTGAAGATGGTATCCCCTAACCAGAGTAGGGTTGCGAATAGCAATGGGTACCCCATAGCAGTGGGTGCCCCATAGTAATTTGTGGGGTGCGAATAAAAAAACTCTTGTGTGCCTTCAACGCTTCTCCAGAGTGCCTCCAAATACCACTTTTCGAGCCAATTTCTCCGTAAAAGCCTATTTCTCCGAAAACACCTACAAATACATAAAATATCATAATAAGTACATAAATGGGTACTAAAAATATAGAAAATCGAGATCAAAATAAACACATAAATGCGTCTATCACTCGACTATTAAGAGTCGGTATTTTCAAAAGATACGTTGCAAATAAAATCACATGTATTCCAAATTTTGTGGAAGAACTCACAAAAGATGATATGAGTCAGAAAATTTCCATTTCTCTACTTCATCCATGATACTAACGAACCAATATATGTTGAAATATGACAACAAGGGAACTATCTTTAGTAATCTATTCAACCTAAAGTAATTGGTTGACATGTGTGGTGAGATTCTCTTGGCCTATTGAGATACAGAAATTTCTCAAATTAAGCTAAATGCAGCAAAATTGAAAATGGAAAGAACCCCGAAGTAATAAGGGTTAGACGTAATGACTCATATAAAGCATGTGAAAAAGGACATATATATCATGAGACAAAGATGTATTTTTTCCCAGTAGTAATGACACCATAGTACAGGTATCAGCTGAATATGGGATGAAGCTAAGATGTAATTCTAGCTCCCATCATAAATGAAAGAGTTGGAAATGCACCTGGTCATAGATGTTGATATATACAATGTAATGTGTGTATCATAGTAGCAACCAATTTTCACATCAACTTTAATGGCAACAAGAACTTTGTCGGGCCAATTGACTATCTTATTCAGTTGAACTAGATCCAATATCTGCACCTATGGAATGAAAACACGAGACATAAATTCTCTAAAGCACTTGAGATATATTGGGTGAAACGTAATGTATATTCAGTCTAAAGTACTTGAGTTGAATCCCACTTTTATTACGTAATAAGGCCACACCACTTATTAAAACTCTCAAGACCCAAATGTCTAACTCATAGTTGTTTTTCTTCCACTAGCTTAAGGAATTTAAACTAGTTGTTGAACTATTTCCTTATAAAGTTATTACGAGGATTGGATCATCGAACGCAACACTGCTCAAAAATTTGTTTTCAAGATAGAACAAAGACACCACAAAATCTCTATATGTACCGAGAGATAATCACACCTTGTTAAATTCCAAAGAAACCCATGCAAATGGATATCATGTGGAACCTGACTGTGATGATAATGTAATTGATTGCATCTTTTATAGTCACTAATGTATTTGGAAGGAAACATACTTTAGAGAGACTAATGAGTCAATTTAGTGAAATGTAAATTACTAATTATTAATTTGGATTATTGAATCCATATTGACTCCGACGATGAAATGTTGAAAATTGACTCATACAGACTTTGACATAACCATAAAGGCACTTTGGTTGTGACATGATGTTTCGTTTTGAAAGGACTCATACGTACATCGCTGTGTTTGAGTGGACGAGACAACGGGAAAAAGATTGACAGAATGCGAAGTAACGGCATATCTCTCAATAAGTGTTTTCTAAAGTACCAGATGCACAACCCCCTCCTTCCTCCCATTATGATTTTAAGTAAGAGAGCATATCACTCATTTTACAAACTCTTCAGTAAAACAGGATCGAGACCATCCTAAGATGCAAATGGTAAACAATCCATATTACAAAGATAACAAGGTGAAATTTAGAAAAATATTCATGCAGAATGCGGACCATTAAAGTGACTTATGGCTCTGGTGAATGTTTTGACATTTTGGACTAGTTATAGTTCCCAAGAAATTTGCGTTTAAAAACTCCTAGCACATATTACACAGTACAAAGTGCAAAGGCTCACCACCCTTATTAATGCTAGAGAATTTACATCAAAAGGACTTGATGAATATTGCATGTTTAATAGGATCAATATAGAGCATCTTATACCCAATGGTCTCGCAGAGGCTACCATCAAAGGTTACAGATGGTGCCTAAGGAATAAGTTATGCGGACCAACCTATCTTTTATTGCTTTAGGGATATGCAATATTACACGCATCTTACTTAATTCGTTTTTAGAACCCAATATTAGTTAACCTTTTCTGCGTACCAGTTGGTAACTGGATTTAAGCCTGACATTCGTGTTCTTACGCATTTTTGGTTGCACTATATATGTGACATTACGACTCCACATCGTACTATGATGGGTCTTCAAAACTGTTAAGTAGTTATGTTGGAAATGAGTTCCCAACAATTATCCGCATTTTAAAACTTTTGGCAGGAGATCTCTTACCGCTAGATTTGCGGGTTATAACTTTAATGAGACAGTCTTACCGTCGTTAGGGGAGATAACAAAAAGTATTTTCTAAGGGAACGACAGGAATTGTCGTGGTGTGTTCCCACTGTGTCTCATATTGATTCTTGTACTCCACAAATGTAAATGTGAAGTGATAAAGAATATTCGATTTTCAGAATGTACACTGATGTTGCTAAAGTGATGAGATCACACATACCAGCTGCAAACCTACCTGTAAAGTTACAAATCCTCAATACAGGATATACACCATAGACTAAGGTGTTGCAACTACACTCAGTGTAAGTGTGGTTGAGGCCGTGGCTCCATAAAGGAAGTTGGAGAGACCACTTGGTTCGATCAATCCTCACCTAGAAAGGAAGTAGCTGAGTAAGGCACAACTTATTTATATCATCAGAAATCATCTCATAAGATTGTCTTTGAATATGTCCATGAATCAAACTGGAGGACGCTCCGAAGTTTTAAAAGATTCTAGAGAACAATGAAATCCTGACGGATTATGAGAATGCATATGAGTCAATGGAAGGATCATGCGTGCACAATGATGATATAATCCATAAATAGTTGCTCCAGAAGTAGAGCACAATGAGATCGAACCATGCTTTATTTTGATTAATTTCAAATAAATAGCATATTTGGCCTACGTAATCCAGGTAGAACTTAGTTCTTTGACAAATATACGGGTATTTGGTGTGGTAGTGCTAACCAACCTAGTGTAAAGCCTGTGGGACATATGTGGTTATTTGTCACAAAGTGTAGTGAGAAGAATGAGGTCTTAAAGTATATAGAATCACCTTGTGGCGCGAGGTTTCTCACAAACCCAGGGATCGCTTACTCTTTTGAACATCATAATGTTCAGTTAATTAGTTTGCTTGGTAGTTTCAAAAGAACTTGAAACATAGTAGATGTGGTTATATCTCTGGAGATTTAGACTCAAAGATATTTGCAAAAGTGCATGATGGCCTTTTGCTTCCCAAGTCGAATAACTCTAAACCACGGAGTGTGTTTGCAGTTACACTGGAACACTCACTTATTGATTTAAACAATTAGGATGATGTGGTATACCTGTCTAAGTGACTATTTGATTGGGAAGGGATAAACAAGTAAGGTTTCGTGCCATGCGTATTAAATAAGTTCCTGATTCAGAATTATAGCTATCTATGTCGACGGTATGGACATGATAAGTACTCTTAATGGAATAAGAGGTCTTACAAGCTTTTTAAAATCTAAATTTGAGATGAAAATCCTGGGAAATCTCGATCTTATCTATGTTCTAAACTAGAAGACCGAGCTTGTGGTATATTATTCCACCAGTTTGCATATGTCCATTGTCAGGCAATTCAACAAGGACGTGCATGCTGCTAGCACTCCCATGATTAGTCGAGTTTCAAATGTACATAAATGACCAATTCGTCTAAAGGAAGATGACGAAGTTGGGTTGGGAGATGAACTTTCCTTATCTAAGTATAATAGACGCATTATTGTACTTAGCATAATGTACTCGACCAAATGTTATATCCTCAATGAACTTGTTAGCTAGATATAGCTCAGCGCCAACGTAATGTCATTGGAATGGTATAGTGAATGTAATCACGTGCTTAAAAGTAACCATTGACATAAATTTGTTTTATCCATGCAAAGACATAAAAAGGAATGCTAACGAAAGTGCAATCCAAAGGTTGTTGATTATAAAGGAACAATAATCTCTTCTCCAACGAAAGTAATCAGGGGGAGATACGGTAGACTATTTTCTAGGTAATTACCGATATTCAGTTTCGAAAAGTACATGACTAAAGGAACAGTCTGGAACAACTATGAAAGTAATCAGGGGGAGATGCCGACATCAGGGGGAGGATCCAAGGATATGATGTCGACATAATTTACTTCGAAATTGAAGTTGTGTTGTACTCTTTTTCCCTTCGATCGAGAATAGTTTTCCCAAAGGGTTTTGTTACTCGACAAGGTTTTTAGCGAGACAATACTAAAAGCATCAAGTATGTTGAACGTTGAAGACATAAAGATCGCGTTGATATTATTGAAAATTTATGAATCAAAGAAATGAAACACGATAGTCCGTTAAGCAACGTAACTTCCAGAATCAACAACATGGTTTTATAAACATCCAAGTCACCAAAGTAAAGTGTGATAAACTCCTTTTGACTGCATTAGACTAATGAAAATTGTCGGACATCAGGGGGAGCATCTAATGGTGTGTTGAACTCTTTTCCTTCATCGAGGTTATTTTTTCCCACAGGGTTTTGTTGCTCGGCAAGGTTTTTAATGAGACAACAACAAACACCAGGAAGTAATTTCCCAACTAAGGCTATTGTCTTTCCCACAAGGATTTTATGCCTTAGGAGTTGTGAAGCAACTAGTCAACTTCAACGGAACAAAGTGATCATCTGCAATAGATCACCTTTACTTGCATCTGTCACGTTGTACTCTTTTCCCTTCGTTAAGGTTTTATCCCATTGGGTTTTCCTTGTCAAGGTTTTAATGAGGCAACATATTCGAGTCCAACTATGTTCTAAGTTTGCTTAATATTGTACTCTTTTTCTTTAGTTCAGGTTTTGTCCCTCTGGGTTTCCCTGGCGAAGTTTTAATGAGGCAATTAACTTAGACTCATCGATCTGTGAAGATTGTATTGCATGTGAGATGAACTACATGTAAAGTAAGAAATAACATGTGAAGTACTACATGTGAAGAGTTGTACCAAGGTTTTATCCCACTGGGTTTTTCCTTGTCAAAGTTTTAGTAAGGCAATTGATTTCGGCACAAGTCATCAAGGAGAGAACGACATTTGAAGAACTACATTCAAAGCACTATATGTGAAGCACTATGTATAAAGTTTTGTTGTTGAACCACACAAGGGGGGGTGTTAAAGTGCCCATGCCCATGGATGTGTGGTCCAAAATGGGAGTCTTTTGCTTTTCCCTTCTCCATGTATACATAGATATGATATCCATGTAACCACATAACTCTTATCAATGGAATCCTTCTCTTTCTCTACCTCTTTCTCTTTCCCTATTATATTCTACTGCAAAAAAAAGATAATACTTCTGTGAGTTTTTGGTATGATAATATTTGTGTGACTTTTTGTCCTTCAATTAATTGGATAATACTTTACGAATTTTTTCTTCGAATATGAGATGAAATCATGGGGAGACTACACACTACAACAGGTTAGTGTTAATTAACTTAAAAGTCATATCAATTTTTCTCACATCATGATTAAATCGAAAAACACTGCCATAGAATAGGCGTGAGATGTCTCGTTTTTCTTTTATTAAAATTTTGCCTCTTGAAGAGGATAATCCAGTCACATCTAGCAAGAATGTCGCTTGTTAGTACACCGTACAAATAGTACTCCAATTGAGTCTATCATAATCCAATTTATATTCTCAAAATTAATATTTCCTCATTTAAAGATGATAAAATTATAACGCATGTGGGCTCTGGTACCAATAAATTTTGAATTTTTCAAAGTGTGCATACACTAGATAATTGTGTGAAATCGTAGTAAGCTATTGATTGTCAAATATTAATTTATGCTAGCTACTGAAATAATAAATGTTGGTGTTTATTAAACCCCTATGCAGAGAAATACCGACATATGTGATTGATTGACAATAATCCAAATTAGGTTGGATAATTTTCCCGTTTACGCATTTTTAGATCCTAAACTTAACATCTTAAAATTGCCAAACATATTAATTACAATTTGGTGTAGTCATAATACGTTCTACGAGATATATGATCGCTCTCACACGATTTGAGAGTTTTATGCTCAGACCATAGGATTGATTCGATTATATTTTTCCATGTATGATGCATTTGGTATGGTAATCCTTGAAGGATTCATATTGCATTCACACAAGAAATGTGGTCGGAGAACATATTCGAATTTGTAATCCTTGAAGTATTCAAATTATATTCAGGCAGCCACCAGACTCGATTATATCATGTTTAACAATCCTTTATGTGCTTTTGGAAATTTGACACAAAACCAAAAACTCAGGTTAATTAGTTGATAATATCAACTTTATAGGTCTCTTGAGGAGTGCTTAAAAACACCAAAATTCACACTTTAGCAAAAAAAAATAAAAAAAATCTTTCTTAAATATGCTGTTACAATCATGCTAGCTTAAACTCGTCTTTTAGATAGACTAGAGTTATATATTATTTTGATGCTTGTCTTTTGTAAAACACGTATAGTTGGGTTAGCACCCATATTTACGTCAAAATTCGTACTCTTTTTTCCGTTCGTTTAAGTGTCCCTCGTGGTTCTTCTTACAAGGTTTTAATGAGGTAACAACTCGTCGACGTTTAATTTTCTTTCAAAATGTTGATATATGTGTTCTTTTCCTTGGTCCAACTTTTTCCCCATCCGGTTTTACTGAAAAAATAATTAGTGAGACAATTTAATTCCACATGGTGGTCATCCAAGGAGGAGTTGTATTAATTTTCGTTATTCGGAGGATTCCTACCATTAACTAGGTCATTTTGTTAGGTTTAATCAACATAACAAGCCCTTAGGAATTTGGATGTCCAGCTGATCCATATTATTTATGATCACAAACATAGTTTTAATTGTTCACTTATGGTAGTGTATCAACATCTTGCATTTCGTTGGAGAAACTACATCAACTACTTCTGCAAATCATCTCGAGAAGCTAGCAACTAAAGAAGAAAAAAGACCCAATAAGAGTTTTATTCGAAGACAAAATCGCTTGTTTAACACTAGAGAAGACTTCATAAACTAGCAGATTTATTCACGGAAGCATTACCAACTTATGCATTCAATAAATTGAATTATCAAAGTTAGAAAGTCTCGAATCAAAGACTTACAAGCAAAGATTTAATTGAAGAGCACCATCATAAAATTAAAGTGCATTCGCTAGACTTATCGCGTTGTACTCTGTTTCCTTCATCAGGGTTTTTCCCAGTGAGTTTTCCTTGTCAAGGTTTTAACGAGACAACATATGTGTGTCCAACACTGTTTTTAGTCGTGCATTTTCAGTTTTTTTTTCTTTTGAGTTTTCCTGGTATATTCATAGTGAGACACATTATACGAGTGTTATAAACTATCGTTTATTTACTAAGATGCCCTTGTATCTAAGATTAAGGTTTCTTCAGACCTTATAAATAGAGACATAAATCTTTGTAATTCTTTACACTATGAATAAAATTTCTCCATCTTCCCCTTACTTTGTGTCTCTTTCTATATCCACAACACCTACCCGCTTTTAAATAAATTGTTAGGGAAAAAGACATTTTACTGGAAGGAAAGCTGACTTCGATCTAGCTTATTTGACTCTGGAACGATTTAAAATTAAGCCTTCCTTCCATTAATATTTTTTTTTTTGATTTTGACTTCCTCTATTACCTTTACCCTACTGTAACCCTAAAATTTTCTAATTACATATTAAGTTTATGTTTTATTTTTCTCTTCAAAATTTCTCTACATCATACAAGCTCTATGATTAACTTGACGAAAGTAGTAAAGTTGAAAAACCTTATTTTACTTGCAACTGGGCAAAACAACATGAATTCTACAATCAAGTACGTTTTTTTTGTGTTGGACAAACTCTATTGATTATAATTTGTGGGTTTGAATTTTCGTTTTTTGTTTCATAGGGTTTAGATGAAAACAATTGTTTATATGTTGATTCAATTTAGATGTTGTTGGTATTAATTAATTAAGTTATCAAATAAATGTGTTTTTTTCTCATACTTGAATTTATAACAAACTCATTTCGGCACTTTTTCTCTTCATTTACTTATGAAACGAGTGTTGCATTTTTGAGGTTATATTCAACTTTAGATCCCAGGATGTTATAATAATGTTTAAAAGAGTCGTTTATATTATAGTTGTTATTGTCGTAAAAAGTCGCGTACTGGCTCTTTGTAAGATTAAATTCCATGATGATTCAATTACTATTATGATTCCTAGTTCTGTTGGATTCTTCCAAAATCTTAAAGACGTTTATCCTTTTAATTATAAGTTTCCAGGTTGCATTTGTGTTTCTATTGGTTCTTGTCATATGCTTCAAATATAGGAGGTGATTTGGTGTTATAGAAAATTGAAGTTTCTTAGATGATCAGCGGTATTTATTTGGCTCAGTCCATGATATGTTAATAACGTAAATAACTCGAACAATTTAGTTTTTGTCTAATTTTTGTTTATCTCTAGATTGTTTTACTTTATATATGTTATAAGGAAAAACGTTGTTTGTTTAGAGAACGCAAAACGATGGTTCTTTCTAACTTAGACGGTTCAGATTATATCTTGGCCCAACCTGTCATATTTCTAATCATAAACCCGACTTTTCCAATTTTCACAAACCGTGTGGTTTCCTAACGTAAACATATTCCTAACTTAAAATAAACAAACAATAAATAATTTTGGATTTTTCTGATTGAAGTCTAACAAAGGTTTCTTTCTTATTTGGAATTTGATTGAATTTGGCAATGACGGGGCTTAAGCCCCTCCTAACACTAAGATTGATGAAACTAAACTTCTAATTGTATAAAAATCCGTAACAAATTGAATTATCAAGTATTTGATGCATAGTTACAAGATACAACACTGGTACAATTATATGGTTCTAAACTTGTACATAATTAATTTTCTTTCAAAGCTTCGGATACTATACTGGACTGTGTAGCCAGTTTTTGATGATGACCAATAAATACTACGGGAAATCAAACTTTAAAAAAAAAATGACAGGGGGAGCTTAGTTCAAAATCCACCCATTATTGCCTCAAAGTCGAGTAGGCTAAACGAAATTCGGTTTTCTCTCTAGTAAAAGTGGTTTTCCCCTTTACGCTTTTAACGGGTCATTATTTGTATCACGCCCACCAGCAACATTAAATGGCTAGCAATAAAAGTGAGAGCGGAGTTTATGATTATTAACCTTCCCACTAGGTTGAGGAATTTTCCTTTCCACTATTTTTGGTTTTCTTGCAATTCTCTCTAGAAAGGAAGTGTACATGTGTAATGAAAACCAACCATGCACTACACGAAATCAGGGAATTTGTAACGTGGAAAAAAAGTTAGTATCTATATATTATAACTTCAAAAAAACGTTGGAAAAGTGCCGTTATTATTAGTGTTACAACAATTCAGTTCGTTACAATAAATTTTTATTAAATAACGGTTTCATTCGTTGGAATAAATACACCAACGGTTATCTAGTCAGCACAAGATTAATCTGATGTCATTTTGTTATAACGGATAGCCGTTATTGCGCATATAGTAACGGTTAGCCTGTAACAGTTTGGTGTAACAGTTAGTGTAACGGCTACTTTATGTGTAACGGTTGACTGATTACCACTTGTCCTTCCTTGTAACATCTACAACAACGATTCAAATCGTTGTTTAGTTGATTGTAACATATTGGATTTAACAATTATTGTAACGATCAGTAACCATGACAGCTCAGTGCAACGGCTGCCGTACGACACGTGTCAATTGGCTGTAACGTATAAAATAACAGCTTCAAATTTTGATGATTGATTATAACATTTCGGATATAACAGCTTGCTGTAACGCTTCGATTCGTAACAGCTGACTGTAACGTTTGACGTTTTCCACGTGTCTATCGTTTGTAACATGTAGACTAACGGCTTTAGATGTTGACGATTGATTGTAACAGTAATGACTTTGCCTGGTGTGCTAATTACTAACATATTTTATAACGTTGATTCGACGTTGATAAAAATTATAGTTTTCAAAAAAAAAAGTAGCGTTTTTTACTGTTATAAATAAGCTCCCATAATTGGACCTTGCAATGCAATGCAATCCATTTCTGAAGCTGCAATACAATTACTTTCTGAAGCTGCATTGCAATTCATTTCTGAACCTGCAATACTGAATCTGAAACCCATAATTCAATCTCATTCCACAATACATACATTCTCATTCTAGCAGCACAAGGAATTCATTCATTCAATTATTCTGGAATACATACTCCTCAATCATTCACATACATAAGTGTATACGAGTATCATCTTTACATTGAAAGGACTGCTTAAGCCTAAAAAAATACATGGTTCCCTATATGGTTATAATCAAATGAGAAGGGTTGTGTTTTTCAAAAGTTTCTAAATATAAGCAAGTATTATTCTGCATTATATATACCTTGGCCGAATAAAGTTGTTCATCCGCCAAAAGAAGTCATCCATTGATATCATAGTAGCCTTAACCAGCTCTTGCCATCAATTCCAGTATCCTGACAAAACAATAAATGAAACAGAAACCAAAATTAGAAACAGATCTCATAGGAGAGAAAGATTCATTCAGTAATTTGGGCATTTCGTTTTACATGATCATTCTGGATGTGATACTTCTGCAAACAATAAAATTAGTGACAATCAAATTAGGAAAAATGTTCGCAGGAGAGACAAAGAATCACTCAGTTACATGTGCATTGTCATTCTGGATTTCATACATTTTCATTGTTGAATACCATTCAGTCATAATAATTTGAACATTGACAACCGTCGTATCAAAAGTTTATATTTATTTGACAGAATTATAACTGACAATTCACATACACGGTTCATATAAAAAAGTATGAAAAGTTATAGTAAGAGTTTACTCACCATAAGAATTAGAGACGAGAATGTGTTACTTCTCAATTGTCCTACTTCTACAGCTTCGCAGGACCGACACTGTCTCATATCTTCTACTTGTCCACATATCAAGGTATTTTTGCACATCAACAGTTCTAATTATATTTCTAAATCAATGTCCTGCAACGCAATACAAGGGCAGGGATAAACTTAATTCAAGAATCTTGATCTTGGTTACAAGTTCATCCCTCTCTTATACAACTTTGCAAGGCCAACACGATCTCACTTATTCATCATTTTTCCAGCTTCAGGTGTTTGCATCAATGAATCCTCAAAAAGCAAAGAGAATGGTAGTATGAATCAACCAAATTTTTCATTTAGAGGAGACCATAATAATGATAAGTAATGCACATAAATTAAGTGTGTTAAGAGTTTACTCACCAACTGGAATTAAGTAGGTTGTTTGCCAGGCTTGCTGCATCAATCTCCATAAGGTAAGCATTATTTGTGCCAAAAGAAACAACGCATATGCATCGAGTATTCGGGAAATGAATAAGTAATATGTTTTCTATACAAATATTCGATGTGGTGAGTTGTTTCTTCTGCCATAAAAATGAACATCTTGATCTTTTGTTGTTGTATACCTAACCTGCAACCAAATTTTCATCAAGGGAAAGAGACCGTAATAATGATAAGTAATGCAAGAAACTCTAATGTGTTAAAGAGTTTACTCACCAACTGGAATTAAAGAGGTTACTTGTCAGGTTTGAGGCATCGATCTCAATAAGGTGAGCTTGATTTGTGCCAAAATAAACAACTCACCTACACCGAGTTTACGGAAAATTAAGATATACAGTAATATGTTTTTTCTACGAAAACTTTCTGTGGTGAGTTGTTTATTCTGGCATAAAAATGAATATCTTGTTCTTTCGTTGTTGTATACCTATCCTACAAGTCCTGTTCAAGAGCTTGGAATAAAATCATTTGAAGCAACTTTATTTATTCCAGATCTTGAATAGCCTTGCAGGAACAGCCAACAGTCTCATATCTTGTTCTTCACTTCAGATGGTACTGCGACACTAACACATCTCCAACTTCAAGTCTTCCGGTCAATGAGTCCTCAGAAAATAAAAAGAGAATGGTAGTAAGTGAGTATTTCAGTCAGAATAAAATAATGACAAGGAAAACTAATTATCATAAGAGTTTAGTCACCAATGGAATTAGAGAGGAAAATGTATTAGTTGTCAGGTTAGCTGTATCGATCTCCTTCATTTACAACAAACCTAACAACTAATACGTATCCACTCTGAAAAATCTATGGTGGTAAGTTGCACCTGTTGGCAGAAGTCATGTAAAACATAAATTTGAAGAGATCATAATAGGTAAGTAAACAAACCTGAGATACAAAAGGAAACTGCACCTTCGCATCAACAGTGTCTCATATATTTGAAATGCGAGCACATATCTAGGTACCTCAAAACTACCACATCTCTTATCTTGGTGTACACTGGTCCTGCAAGTCTACGTAAGTGGTGGAAAAAATACATTACAAGATATGCACTTGTTACTGAATCTTGGCAAAATAAAGGGAAGGGTAATAAGAATCAACCAATTTTCATCAAAGGAAAGAAAAACATAATAATGATAAGTAATGCCAGAAACTCTAATGTATTTAGAGTTCACTCACCAACTGGAATTAAGGAGGTTACTTGTCTGGTATTAAGCATCGATCTCCATAAGGTGAGGTTGATTTGTACTAAAATAAACAACCCACCTACATATGGTTTACGGTTCCATAGAACAAAAAGAGAATGTTATTAAGTTAGTGTATCAACCAAGAGAAACTAATTACTATACGAGTTTACCCACCAATGAAATTAGAGTGGAGATGAGTCAGTTGGCAGGTTTGCTGCATTGATTTCCTTCATTTACAGCAAACCTAACAACTGATACATATCCACTCCGGAAACTGTATGGTGGTAATTTGCATCTTTTGTCAGGAATCATGTTAAAAACATACTTGAAGAGATCATAATAGGTAAACAACAAACCTTAATGAAACCTGTAGCAGCCTCATGTTCACTCTCCAACTGGAATTAATGAGGTTACTTGTCTAGTTTGCTGCATCCATCTCTATAAGGGATCATGATTTGTGCCAAAAGATACAACCCACATGCACAGAGTCTTCAAAAAACTTGACAAGTAATATATATGTTTTGTCTCCAAAATCTGTGCTAGGTGTTGTATCTTTAGGCATAAAAATGAATTTCTAGTGCTTTTGTGATTGTATGCCAATCCTGCAATTCATGTTCAACAACTTGGAATCAAATCATTTATAGAAACTTCATTATTGAATAGATCATAATAGGTGACAAAACAAACCTACGATTAAAAAGGAAACCTGCAGCAGCATCGTGTTCATGGGAATGGCTAGAATCCAACACAAAGGATACAACTCATATCGATGTAGGTGTATACAAATCCTGCAAGGCTCTCTAAGGGATGGAATAAATTCATTTTGACAAAGTTGATTTTGTCTAATAATTAATTTATTCAAACGCTTAAATAGATTTGCAGGACCAATAATGTCCATATAGGAAACGTAACAACAAACCGCATATAGAACAAGAGGGAAATATATTACAACCAAACAACCATAAATCTAGAGAAGCAATCTAATGAATGAGATCACAGTTGAATAAACCTTATTTGGGTTGTAATCTATAGAAAGAGATTACAACATCCAATAGAAAAAAGAATGTAAAGCAGTAAACATCAGCATATAAAGAATATAGATTAGAACAAACTATTGAAAGATAATGCAAACCACTAAAAATCAGTAAACCTTAAATGTAAAGCATAAATCTATTGAAATACATTACACGTGGATGCTAATCAGCAAACAATATAGATGTTAAGCAGAAAACAACAACAACAACAACAACAACAACAACAACAACAACAACAAC
>JAJJMB010010117.1:1624548-1699087 GCA_023531105.1 Papaver atlanticum | reverse complement strand
ACAACAACAACAACAACAACAACAACAACAACAACAACAACAACAAATCGAAAATATCTTGTTAAAATCTATTGAGATTACAACTAGGAAAAACCTAATTTTAAAGGGAAAAGTACAAATCTAAAACATACCAGTGATCTTCATACAGATCTATTAAACAAATTGAAATCCTAAAGGAGAAAAATAAATAATTTTGGTAAATCTATTCGTAGCTAAAAGGCACAAAGAAAACACATTGAGATTGAATAAGATACAGTGAAAGATGCGAGTAAAGAGGTATCAGAGTTCTTCGTCTCACTCTTTTGAGTTGACTGAAGATGGGAAAAAGGTTTGAGTTTTTCGTCTCACTCTTTTAATAAAACAAGAGGAAATTTGAAATTATTGAGTCGACTTTGAGAGGAGGAAAATAAAATTTGAGAGGGAAATCAGATAGGGTTTCAAATTTGTGAGGGAATGGTTATTAAAAAGAGTTATTTGATTGGGAAATTGAGAGGGAAACGAAATTTGAGAGCCAAAACTTTCGGACAAGATTTGTTTTTTCTCTCAAAATATCTAGATCCAAGGCTTCCGGACCGAGGTAAAGTTGGTCAAATTTGTGGTCAACTTGGTCAAATTTGTGGTCAAACACATAATCGGAAACAAAACGAGGCATACTCAGGTTACAATATTACCATATAAAGACCAATTGTTCTCATCCAGGTGAGGTTTGAGATGTCAAATATCAGATTTGATGGATCCTAAGTGGATTTTGCAACCTATTATGGAACTCATCTTGCAAGATTACCATATACAGACCCAATGTTCTCATCCAGGTGAGGTTTGAGATGTCAAATATCAGATTGGATGGATCCTGAGTGGATTCTGCAACCTATTATGGAACTCAGCTTGTAAGATTACCATATACAGACCTAATGTTCTCCTCCAGGTGAGGTTTGAGATGTCAAATATCATATTGGATGGATCCTGAGTGGATTCCGTAACCTATTATGGAACTCAGCTTGCAAGATTACCATATACAGACCCAATGTTCTTGTCCATATGAGGTTTGAGATGTGAAATATCAGATTAGATGATTCTGCAACCTATTATGGAACTCATCTTGCAAGATTACCATATACAGACCCAATGTTCTCGTCCAGGTGAGGTTTGAGATGTCAAATATCTGATTAGATGATTCTGCAACGTATTATGGAACTCAGGTTGCAAGATTGCCATATACAGACTCAATGTTCTCGTCCAGGTGAGGTTTGAGATGTCAAATATCATATTCGATGATTCTGCAACCTATTATGGAACTCAGGTTGCAAGATTACCATATACAGACCCAATGTTCTTGTCCAGGTGAGGTTTGAGATGTCAAATATCAGATTGGATGATTCTGCAACCTATTATGGAACCCAGGTTGCAAGATTACCATATACATACCCAATGCTCTCGTCCAGGTGAGGTTTGAGATGTCAAATATCATATTGGATGGATCCTGAGTGGATTATGCAAACTATTATGGAAGTCAGTGATACGTATTGATCTCTGTACCTTGGTGACTATTATTATAGAGGCAGAATTCAGAATAATAATAGACGAAAACTAGAAAACAGAACATACTAGAAACCAGATTCGAAGAAATATATCTTCTCTAGATTATGAACAAGAAAACTATTACAATTCTCTATTTGTTACACTCACAACCTCTCTAGGTAAATAACCTTAAAATATTTTCTAAGCTTGCTTTTACAATAATTAATTATCTCACAAACTTATCTCTAGGTGATTTGTCTCTCAAACCTCCTTTCTTAGATGTGTCTGAAATCACACTATCTAGACCTAGGTGTGTATGTATCACAAACCACACTCTAGATGTCTTAGGTATGAGCTAAACATCTCTATTTATAGATTTAACGGTTTCCAAACCTTCTAGGAATCTATTTCCTTATCTAGGAGTAATTCCTTTTCTAGGTATATATATTTCCTTTTCTAGGAATATTACCTTGTTCTAGGAATAATTCCTTTTCTAGGTATATTTCCTTATCTAGAAATATTACCTTGTCTAGAAAATATTCCTTTTCTAGGTATATTTCTTTATCTAAGAATACTACCTTGTTTAGGAATATTTCCTTATCTAAGAATACTACCTAAAAATCAGTATTCCATCCTTAAATTATAATTATATCCTCAATCCGTCTCGAGGATCACTAGTTCCCGGAGAGAGGAAGATACACATGTATCAGTCAGGTTGCAAGATTACCATATACAGACCCAATGTTCTCGTCCAGATGAGGCTTGAGATGTCAAATATCAGATTTGATGGATCCTGAGTGGATTCTGCAACCTATTATGGAACTCAGGTTGCAAGACGACCATATACAGACCCAATGTTCTCGTCCAGGTGAGGTTTGAGATGTCAAATATCATATTGGATGATTCTGCAACCTGTTATGGAACTCAGCTTGCAAGATTACCATATACAAACCCAATGTTCTCGTTCAGGTGAGGTTTGAGACGTGAAATATCAGATTGGATGGACCCTGTGTGGATTCTGCAACCTATTATGGAACTCAGGTTGCAAGATTACCATATACAGACCCAATGTTCTCGTCCACGTGAGGTTTAAAATGTCAAATATCATATTGGATGGATCCTGAGTGGATTCTGCAACCTATTATGGAACTCAGCTTGCAAGATTACCATATACAGACCCAATGTTCTCGTCCAAGTGAGGTTTGAGATGTCAAATATCATATTGGATGATTCTGCAACCTATTAGGGAACTCAGCTTACAAGATTACCATATACAGACCCAATGTTCTCATCCAGGTGAGGTTTGAGATGTCAAATATCATATTGGATGGATCCTGAGTGGATTCTGCAACCTATTATGGAACTCAGCTTGCAAGACTACCATATACAGACCCAATGGGTGGATATATGTCTCAGGCTCTCAGTTGTTCTCGACATATTTATTCTCTTTAATTTTCGCACAAATTGTTTTTAAAAAAAAATGAAAAACTAATTTCATTGATTTTAGTTTTGGTTTTTCTGATTTTTGGTAATTAAAGTGAAGAGTTATAATGGGAAAAAATGTTGGAGAAAAAAATGAGAATCGTTGGGATGCTGGGTAGCCCTTGAGTGTGAGATGAAATTGGGAGCTGATAGTAGTAATGGAGGGTAAAAGGTAACTTGGAAATTTAAGTTGAGGATAGGAAGGTAATTACCCACAACTCTCCTGAAACTCTGTAATAGATACCAATTATTGCAACGATTATCCAACGTTACAAAGTTACCAACGTCGATACGACGTTACTTAAAAAAATCCGTTACAAAATCGGGCGTTACAAATTCCCTGATTTCGTGTAGTGATGTTTGAAGTGAACCCCGAGATATAATAGAGGCATGGTACGTGTGCATATATTGAAAATCTAGTGTATATAGTATATAGAGTTTTGCGGAAGTTCTTGGTGATGAATGATAGTCAAATTTTGCATTATTTATGTGTGTTGCCCTGCCGAGGTGAAATATGAACATGGGAGTTTCTAGGGATGCTGACAACATTACGGTGATGCCTTGCACGTGACCAGGAAATTATCAGCATACACAAGGTTAGGTATGTAGATGGGTCCAGTTTTTCCAGGTACCATAGGACCCGGAATCAGACTCATTTAAAATAGTTGGGTCAGGTTCCTAAAAGTTCCGGGTCCGAACACAAATCTTAATTTGATGGTCCAGGTACCCACTGGGTCTTTGAAAAGCAAGCAAATTCCTTTTAAAAATCGCTAATCTTCTTTTTAAATTTAATATATTTTCACATAAAATTATTGTTAATCCTTTAATAATGATTTATTTGAATAACAGACTTGCAAAAAAATGGGATAAGATAAAAATCTAAAGTTTTTTCTTTCTTTTTTGATATAAAGCTTCTGTCGATTCATTCATTAATAGCAAATCGAAATTACATGGATGTCAAGTACATCAAAATCCAAAATAAAACTAAAGCAACATACTTGTAACGGTACAAGATCGAAAATTCTGACAAGAAAAAGAGAAGGAACTCCGAGAAACGACCTAATACAAGAATGATAGAACAGATTAAATCGCAGAGAAGATGGTCTACTTAATATGTATCAACCATTTGATAGGTGTCTTCTTGAGAAAGTGATGCTCCAATGGGCATGGAGTAATCTTCCCAAAAACTTGATTGGAGAATTGAGAACACCGGTATCCGGAATCTGACATCGTACTTGAGAATCCCACATAATAAAAGAACAAAGGCTGTTAAAATAAATGAAAATCACCATTAAAGTGAAGGCAAGAATCACCAAAATGTAAACCTTGGAAATCTAGAAATCTCAGAGAAAATCTTAAAATTAAAATCCTTGCTCAGATCTAATCATAAATAAACTAGATATGGGAAAGAAGATAAAGGAGGGTATTTTTTTTTTTTGTTTAAATATAGGGAAAACGAGGAGAGAGCATATAATATACTACATCTAAAGTTCAAAATATATAAACTCTTTGAATTTAACTAAAAATACTGAAAAACAAATAAATATTTAGGTACTCAATACATGTAAGTACCCGCCGGATACTGTATTTGTTAATCCATTCTGGGAGTCTGATCCGAACCCACATTACCCAATTTTAACTCGGTTCCAGTTAATCATATACCCATTGACAACCTTACACGAGGTGGAGGATGTGGGGGAGGGGGAACCTGAATGTTCTTATCTTTTTATTCCCTTTATTTTACATTTCTTACTTCTTTCTTTTTTTTTTCTTTTTTTTTGACCATGTAAGAAATACATAATCTACTGCTACTCCATATTTCACCATAACTCACATATATATATAACAAGGTTTGAAAAGGCATGCCTTTTCATAAAAAAGCGACCAGTAAAACAGTCATGCCAATGTAGCACGTTCTTAAGAATTACCAATACATTTCTCCAAATAACGTTGTTAAATAGCCAATACCGATAGGTTTTTAGCACTGTTTTCCCGCTTATAATGCCCATTTTTAGAACTGTTTTTATGTTATTACTGTTATTATATATGTTTAATAGACTTTTTTTTTTTTTTTTTTTTTTTGAAGAAAACAACTTTTTTTCTAAATATCAGAGATTTTGAAATTACATCTATAATTTTAAAACGAATTTATTCTGTTGAAATCCTTAAATCATATAGTTAGAAAAGTGAAAAAAATATATTTTTTTACCAGTTTCCCGCTCGTTATTACATAAAAAAATTACTCATTATTTTACTTTCGTCTAACGCGTTATTTAAGAAAATAATACAAAAACATATTTTGTTCTCTAGATAACGCGTTTTTTGCTCCAATACTCACATCGGCCAACGCATTATAATTTCAAGCCTTAGTATATACCAACATATAATAAACCGTACACCAATCCATACACCGGCGTGTATATCAACCAGTGGAATTGACTTGCTGGGTAAATAAATCGGGGCAGGAAGTTCTGGTCGACTGGCTCGATAGTGTGTCCTGCAGGGTCGGGCCTGATAGGCAAGCAGGGCAAACCCCACTTGCTGCAACAAAAGTCCAAGGGTAACAAAAAAACCTTGATCTATGGGGGTTTTAAAAAAAACATAAAGATACATTGGATTATTACTTATATAAATTTAAAGGACTAAAAATGACTTGTGTAAATAGTTTATCTTTAATGGAGCTGTTTTTAGTTTTTTTCTCCGTCCTTATTCTTCCCCGCCGCATACACCATATGCTCGTTTGCTAATACCCACAAGGGCCACAACCGTACTCTATTTGAAGTAGATTTTGGTTTTTGTCTTAAAGCAAAAGAATGTTTTTTTACGACTTCAATTATCTTTCCATTCTTTTTTATAAGAAGTAAACTCTTTTTATGATCACTTTTGATTATTGATTGTTTCCATTTTAGCTTTTAATTGCCTATTATGTTTTCTTACCACTTCAATTATCTTCCATTCTTTTTTATAAGAACTAAATTCTTTTCATGATCACTTTTGATTATTGATTGTTTCCATTTTAGCTTTTAATTATCTATTTTCATAGTGTTTTCTATTTGTATATCAGAAGTACACACTAACTACGCAATTTTTTTATAAAAAAGTTGTCGCGGCCTTCACCCGTCTCGCATATTAGTGGCATTCTAGGCTTCTAGCCCTACTACTTAGGAAAATATTCTGGGTATCCTTGTACGGGGCAAAACGAATATAGTTCATTTTGGGGTAACTTCATTTTGGGGTAAATTTTTTCCAGGAACGGCCCTGGTCCTGTGTAGTGTACTCATTGTCCTACCATCTGAAATGTTCAACAATCAGTCCATATTGCCAACAGCCAGCACTCAATAAAATACGAACTCGTGATCAGTAAATCCCACGCGGCTAATGTATAGTTACACATTTTGAAGAAGTTTCAACAAAATTTGATTCAGTTATGACTTATGAACAATGATGATTCATCTGAATCTCATATGTTTCTTAATTAAGGTGGCTACTCCAAATTTTCTTCTTTAATTCCTAAAAATCATGCATTATGTGGCCGATATGGGGAAACGACTCCTAAAGTGGGCGGTTAAGAATTGCAAATGAAAAGCGCAAAAGACGTTTTTAAACACCTGCCACATGCGTATACACGTGTCAAGTTCACAAGTGGGTCCTAAACCGCACTAGTTTACTACTGCTACTACTTGGCTTAGCTAACTTGAGTTCTCACATCCTTTCTCCTCCCTTGTTCTCTTTATAAATGCCCACCATTTCTCCCTCACCTCTTCTATATCATATCATCTCCTCAAAGCCACAGTCAAAACACCACCACCGCTGCAATTTTCTCTCCACTACCATTTTCTTGCCAAAATCTTGTTGCAGGAAACACAAAATACCTATAGGCTTCACTTACCCAAACACCAAGTATCTGTACTTTTTCTGACCACAACAACCGTTACAACTTAAGTTACACTCTTTCTGCATTACGTAGAAGAGAGACAAAAAGTTTTGCATAATCTTGGTAGATAGGTTACCGGAGATGGGTAATAGTGATCCTGCCGTGTTTCCGTCGTCTAACGTAGAATTTCCACATAGAGTAGCGATACCACCAAAGCAACCATTTGTGAAGTCATTAAAATCTTCTCTGAAAGAAACTTTCTTCCCAGATGATCCGCTCAGGCAATTCAAAAACCAAACACCAACAAAGAAGTTGTTGTTAGGTTTTCAATATTTCTTACCTATACTTGAATGGGCTCCTCGTTATACTTTTAGTTTCTTCAAATCTGATCTTATATCTGGTATTACTATTGCTAGTCTTGCTATTCCTCAAGGAATCAGTTATGCTAAACTTGCTAACTTACCACCCATTCTTGGCTTATGTAAGTTCACATAACCATTGAAGTTCATAAATTTGCTGTTTTTGTATTATAATTATCTTATTTAGTATTTTTTATTTGCTTTATTTCAAGTTTAAGGAAGAAATTTTTTTTTTAAAAGAAAATCCTTTTCTGGTCCATATTGAATATGTCATGGATTCAACTCATGCATGGACCCTTGTCGTGCTCAGGCTAAAACTGGTGTTTCTCTTATTAACTAAATGAATAATAAATATATACATCGAAATTAATTAATTTAATTAAAATTTAATTTATTACTTTGATGGGAAATGTAGATTCAAGCTTTATTCCGCCGTTGGTGTACGCCATGATGGGTAGTTCAAGAGATCTAGCAGTCGGTACAGTTGCCGTTGCATCTCTACTAACTGCATCAATGTTAGGAGAAGTAGTTCATGCTGGTGAAAATCCAACGGAATATCTTTATTTAGCTTTCACCGCTACATTCTTTGCTGGAGTTTTTCAAGCTACCCTAGGCTTCTTAAGGTTAGAACTTAGAACTACTTACGTATTTCACTCAAGTTTAAATTATACGTAGTACTTACTGATAAATTAAACTTGACTAGGTTCTAACTTTGCACAAAATAGAATGACTACTTTTTAGCTGTTCATATCTGTCCCAATGTTTTTTCTGTCACTATTTTTCTATTAATCCATCTATATCAATCCAATCTTTGTTTTCACATTTTTGGAGCTTTTTCCAAGTTTGTCGGATTAGATGTTCAATAAATGAGTATGGTTTGAGTAAAGTAGCAGTTTTAACCCTATGTCTCTCTGTTGATGAGGAGGTTTCTTTTGTTTCTTGCAGGGTTTTTGTCTAGTTAGTTACATAATTAATAAATGAATCTGGTTCATAGAGACATCATCACTTACTGTTTGAAATTAATGGATAAGAATCGATGAAAGTAAAAATCAAAAAATCTTTTGATTTTATTCTAAGAATTATTGTGATTTTGTTTGTGATATTATTGCAGACTTGGGTTTATTGTGGATTTTCTGTCACATGCAACCATAGTTGGATTCATGGCAGGAGCTGCAACAGTTGTGATACTGCAACAGTTAAAGGGGATTCTTGGTCTTGAACATTTCACCCATGGTACTGATATTATGTCGGTCATGCGGTCCGTGTTTACCCAAGTTGATGAGGTAGAGTCACCTCGGTCGTTTTCTTGGTCTCAATCTCCTTGTATCTTTCACTAGTTATTGTACTGTAACAGTTAAACACTAGTTATTGTACTGTAACAGTTAAAATCTGCATGTAGTAAATCTTTCATTAACCAGTCATTGGTGGTAAACTTTTTTCTTACTATAAAAGTTAAGAAAATCTATGGATACGGCTACAGTATGTTGGTAAAATAGACTAGCTAGTCACTGTATTTATGGCCGGAAGTTGAAAATTTTGAGTCCTTAGGTGCTTGAAGCTAGAAGAGAAATTTATGGCCGGAAGTTGAAACTTCCGAGTCCTTAGGTGCTTGAAGCTAGAATAGAAATCTGTATGCATTCTAGTTTACCAACTTTGTTTTTTGAAAAAAACATGTTTAAAAGGAAACCTTATTGCAATATTTTCAAAACGTACATTTCTTGTGATCAGAAGCTAACTTGGAGTCAACATTTCTTTCCTTGTTAGAACTTGGAAGAAAAAGAGAAGATCTAGCCAATCTGCTTCCAGAATAACCTTTTATTTTTATGCATAGCCAAAGATAATTAAGGAAGATATTAGGTTCATCAATTATAGAAATTAAATTATTGGGTTCACTTTTCTTTGTTTCCTTTTCTTTCTTTTAAACAAATCAAAAAATCCTTCCTACTTTTGATTCTAATTGTTATTAGTGGTGGTTGTTACAGTGGAGATGGGAAAGTGGTGTTTTGGGATGCTGCTTCTTGTTCTTTCTCTTGCTTACAAGATTCTTTGTAAGTAACCCAATTCCCATTTTCATACTTTTCATTATTGTTTACTCCTCAGAATTGGTCTTTAAGTTCTGATAAATCAGCCAAAATTTGTTTCCTAATATGTTGGCGACACCAAATAGTGTTGCCACATGACTTTATTTGATGCATCAAATCAAATAGTAGCTTATTGGGCCATATGGCATCATTACGTCGGCATATGTTAGCTTATGGTATACGTGGGTATTTTCATTCCACAATTTAATAATGCTTAATTAATAAATTAAATCATTTTAGATCCCAACAGAATTTTCTTATGGTTAAAGTACTAATTTCATTTTAAGAACAACAATTAAAACGATTCGAAGAATAAAAATATAATCAAGTTTTTCTTCCTTGAATCTTGATTTTCCTTATTATTACTAATCCAGGTCGTCAGCTCTAAAATTTACAATAGAAACAAAAAGTTGTGCTTTTATTCTAGTTTAGCTCAAATAATATAACTTGCTTGGTTTTGTAGTTTTCTTTCTTTCGATTGTTACTTACAATTTACCCTATATACCTCAAGTACTCAACTACTATCACCCGCTGAACATATGCTAATTACACTAATTAGTGATTATCACTGAATTAGAGGGTCATCCATCACACTCTCTTTTTACAATCTCCACTACTGCTAACACAAGCAAAAGATAGATATTTGTCGTAATTATAGACCGCGAATATTTGTTAGGTAGTAGTAGTATTATTTATTTGACTCTTCATACCATTGACATCAAATAAGAAGATGATTGCGCACTAGAATGTTAAGATCCGGAAACCAATGGAACGAAGTTACACTGGTAAAAAGCTGCATTATTTCCATAATTTTCCCCCTGATTTGACCACTAATTTAAGATTTTCTTTGGTGTTAATTAGAGCAAGAAAAGACCAAAGTTCTTTTGGATAGCAGCAATGGCACCACTGACTTCAGTTATCCTGGGAAGTCTACTCGTTTATTTCACCCATGCCGAGAAACACGGTGTTCAAGTGGTCAGTTCTCCATTTCTTTCTCTCTTTCAGGAATCTAATCATCATCATTACTTTCTCTCTTAACCTTTTTAATTATGGGGTCCACTGACTTGATAATGGTCAATTTCTGCACATCTTGGACGGTTGTTATTGGTAGGGACTGAGATGATTTTATGTCATTTGCAGTAAATAAAGTTTAAGCTTCTTCTTTTTTTACTGCAGATTGGGAATCTAAAGAAAGGGCTAAACCCACTTTCGATTACTCATTTAGCATTCGGATCCCCACACTTGATGGCAACGATTAAAACTGGGATCATCACGGGTATTATCGCTATGGCTGTAAGTACCCATTCTTAAGTTCTTAAACTTGTGTTGGGCTGTTGAAGGTTCATTATAAGCAGAAGTCAAGTTAGAGATGGGTCTACTTCAGGGCCCAACATTTCATTAGGACATGTTCTCTTCTCCTAGTTTATTTATTTTTATTTTTTTTATTTTGACACATGTTCTCCTAGTTGTCTAGTTGAATACGTATCTTCTTGCTCTTTGTCTTTTGTTGATTGAGGTTTGTAGCATACTGAAGAAGTATGTGTGATGCATGTGTTAAACAGGAAGGAGTTGCAGTCGGAAGAAGTTTTGCGATGTTCAAGAATTATCACATTGATGGGAACAAAGAAATGATAGCTTTCGGAATGATGAATATTGCTGGTTCTTTCACTTCTTGTTACTTGACAACAGGTGATTGATTCTCTTCATGATTATTATTTCCATTCTACACTTATTTATTTATTTCAATCTATTTATATGAATTTGAAATGAAAATTTAGGTCCTTTTTCGAGATCCGCTGTGAATTTCAACGCTGGATGCAAGACTGCAGTTTCAAACATTGTTATGGCCATAGCAGTGATGATAACACTGTTGTTTCTAACACCTTTGTTCCATTACACTCCTCTAGTGGTACTATCTTCTATTATTATCTCCGCAATGCTTGGCATTATCGACTACAACGCTGCAGTTCATTTATGGAAAGTCGACAAGTTTGATTTCATAGTTTGCATATCTGCTTTCCTTGGGGTCGTCTTCGCTAGTATCGAAATTGGCTTAATTTTAGCGGTAAGTTACCACTAGAAACTTATCATGTTTCTTTTCCTCTTTTTACCAATACATAATTACGTTTTATTTATTTGGTTATATTGTTGTTAAAAGAACTTAACTTTTTCTTTATATGGGATTATATGATGCAGGTTTCATTGTCAATGCTTAGAGTCATCCTGTTTATTGCTAGACCAAGAACATTTATTCTTGGAAACATACCCAATTCCATGGTTTATAGAAATGTTGAGCAATATCCAGTTGCTAACAGTGTTCCTGGTGTTCTTATACTTCAAATTGATGCTCCTATCTACTTTGCCAACTCAGGATACTTGAGAGAAAGGTGATCCTAAAATTCGTATACATTTTGTATGAAATTATGTAGTATTTTGGATTTGTTACACTATACAGAATCACTTGTGGTTTTATTTATGCTACTGCGATTTATTTATGCTAGATATGGTACTAATGACTTATTTGTGAAATGGTTGCAGAATTTCAAGATGGATTGACGAAGAAGAAGAAAAGATAAGATTATCAGGAGAGACAAGTTTACAATATGTCATCCTCGATTTGAGTCGTAAGTTATCAAGCTTCATTACCTACTAATAATACTATTATAGATTGGAGTATATATATTTCTCCATGCACTATACTTCGATAGATTAAAAACCGTTTTATTTTCTTTTTTGACAGCGGTGGGTAGCATCGACACAAGTGGGATTAGCATGCTCGAGGAAGTTAAGAAGAATGCTGATAGAAGAGGACTAAAGGTATATATTATAGCGATCATCTCCTTACCTTTTGCATTGAAGTTACCGTATCCTGTTTCAAAAACTTAAAGTTACCGCTGTTAGTAAATACTGAACACATTATGATTTCGAAACATTAAGCTAATGTTCTGAAAATGTGGCTAAATGTTCTAAAAAATGTTTTGGACTGCTAAGGGAAGTATTTTTTATTTATTTTTTGAATATTGGATTTTGATCTGTTTTTATATTTATCTTTTGTGTTTTAGCTCGTATTGGCAAACCCTGGAAGTGAAGTGATGAAGAAACTAGACAAATCAGATTTGTTAGAAGAAATAGGTCAAGAGTGGATATATCTAACGGTTGGAGATGCAGTAGGAGCATGTAACTTCATGCTCCATACTTACAAACCAACTTCCTTAGTAGCTGATCCAGTTATGACTTCTGAGCCGAGAGTCGACAGTGTCTAAAAGACAAAAGATCTGGTTCCTCCAATAACAAAGTGGCTTTTTAAACGTTTTCTTCCGATTAATGATTATGTGCCAAATGCTCTATCTAGTCTAGTCTTGTAATAGATGCATCAAAATATTTTCCACCATAGCAATTTGAAGGCTTTCTTCTGTATCCTCTTTAAAGAACCAAGAAAATTGTTGTAATATGTATATTGAAGTTATAAATATTTGCTTCTTGGGATGTTGACATGTATTGGCAATTCCAATGAGGCTCTGTCTTTGACCGAATGCAGTGCCAACTGGGAAAGCATAAATGAATTTAAGCTTACTGCCGAGCTGGGTTGCACGGACACTGCATTTTTCGAGCCGTGTCCGTGTCCGACGCACCAATGTGCGCATTTCGTGCGCATCTAGTTTAGACGCACTGATAATTCGGGTTTGAAGCGTGTGTTTTTTTTCCATTTTCATTAAACTTCTTCCTTTATTTTTACTATTATTAATTAAATGAAGAAAGACAAACATTGAGATCAATCATTTAGGTCTTTATTAGGGTTTTGTAATTGGAAATGACATCACGTCTACCCTTGGTTGGGCATGTGCTGTTCTAAGAATGCATTTTGATCGTGCCAAGTGTTTAATAGTGATTGATTGCTTGACCTTTGGCGTGTATAAACAAACGATCTCTTCTTTTCTTTTGAATTTATACACATGTAGCATCATTTTCTAATTAGGATCGAAACACTTGATTTTGTTGTATAAATACATAATTATATATATAAATAATATATAAATAAAATATGTATATAAGTGTCCGCATCCTACTTTTTGAGAATTTTGTAGTGTTCGCATCGTGTCATGTCTGCGTTTACGCGTCCGCATCTGTGCAACCCAGCTGCCAAGCATAAAGGAAACTATCCTATAAACGACAACGTTAAACCTCCTAATTAAACTGTGACATGCCTAATTTATATAAGGTCCGGAGTTGAGAAGCTATACAAACACGTTTGAGTCCTTATAGGCTTAAAACCGGGCCACGATTTAACGAGTGGGAAATTTCTTGATTGGTCCTAGGCCCATATAGTTAGTTTTCCAAGAATGATGTTTTGGGGATTACCCAAAAAAGGTGGGGGACTACTTTGTTATATGAATGTTCACCCTATACTTATAAGGGGTGTCATAAAGTGTGGAAATGACTAACCTACCCTTAACCTAATTTAATTTAAAACCAACCTAATAATCACCTATATATATAACCACCACCTCCTCCCACCACCGCCGCCCACCACCACCGCCCATCACCTACCACCTCCAACTACCACCACCACCAACCACCACCACCTCCATGTATATAGCTTAATTTAAATCATTAACGAAGATATTCTCACAAACCCATTACTTGTCATTCGTTTTTGGTTGAAGAAATGAGAAGTAATCATCAAAATGAGTTGAAAATGAAAGTTGCAGAGAGAAGTTCGGCTAGGAATTATGTGAAACAGTTTGTCGAACTAGCCGAACTCAGCTTTAATGGAGTTTTTTCTTTCAGAAAAAAGTTCGGTTACCTCGCAAAAAAAAATTCCCAGTCGAACTTTTAGTTCGGTTACTTCGCAACTTTTTTTCGTTTTTTTCCTAGCCGAATTTTTAGTTCGGTTTTGTCACAATTTTTTTCTACTAACCGAACTTTTTTATGAAAACCTATATATTGAGTTCGGTTACGTCGAGAAAAAAATTCCCAGCCGAACTTTTAGTTCGGTTACGTCGCAACTTTCTTTTTCCTAGCCGAACTTTTCTCTGAAAGCAAAAACTCTATTAAAGCTGAGTTCGGCTACCTGTGTCTTCAGAACCATTAGCCGAACTACACTTGCAGATGAGTTCGGCTACCTGTTCTTCAGATGTCGTAGCCGAACTTCATTTCCATGGTCGAAATCAGTTTATAAATTTCTCATTTTTTCGAAAGTTTTTGTCAATTCAAGCAACATTAACTAAATTTGAAGTATACCTAAGTACCCAAAACCCTCATTTCGAAATCAACCATCTTAAAAAAAAAAAACCAAAACCCTTCTCAAAAATTATTCTTGTAAAAACACTCAGCTAATTAATCTAACCTCACTAATCAATCATTACACTAACACTAATTAATCATTACACTAACTAATTTAATCACCAAGGGCAAGTTTGGTATTAGAAAAAAACTAAGTTAAGGAGTGGCTCAAATTTACTTCAAATATCCACCCCAAAATGGAAGAGTAGTCCCCCACCTTTTTTGAGTAGTCCCCAAAACATCATTCTTTTCCAAGGGTCCATCCATATTTTACGTTTAATCGGAGGTCCATATTTGTTTGAAACAAGAAAATGACTAAAATACTCCATGCTGCAAAACGTGCGTGTCTACACGGTTTCCTGTCGCTCTAATATCACTCGATCTCCTTCTCTCTCCCACCAAAAACCAAATCTCGCCTCCGCCTATTAAACAGTGAACAAAACTCTAAAAATCATCATAAAATCTTATATGATCATCAACAAAAACTGAAGAAATCCATGGGAATCATTAGAATTACTGTATTCCCATACTGAATCATCTAAAAACTCTCTGAAAACCCTAGATTTTTAGTGAAATCTCCATTAAAATGGTAACAAGAAGAAGAATCATCAAAATCTTACGAAAGAAGAAGTAATTCTACTCCGAATCAGTAGAAGATGATTTCGAAGATTCAACAGCAGCAAAAGAGAAGAAAATACATCACAAAATAACATATGATTTTTTCACTTTCTATTTTCCATTTTTTATTTTCAGTCCAACAATACATATCCTTGTAACGAAGAAAAACATATTTTATGCTTGAAAACCATCACAAATAACAGGCAGTTCGTTTTGTACACTATTATCCTACAGTGCATATTCACTATACTGAAAAATTCATTGCTACTTTAGACCTAGACATCAAAACCCCAATAGTATAGAACATATATACTGGTAAAAACATATGTTTAATATTTTATTCTGTCATGATCCGACAGTGCAGATTCACTATATTGAAAAAACAATTGGTCATTTAGACCTAGAAATCAAAAATCCATCGGCATAGAACATATATGCTAGTAAAAACATATGTACAGATATACTATACCCAAAAAAACAATGTATTCAGTGTTGTATTTTGTTTATTTCATTTTTGTTACCATGTAGTTTGATTTTGCACATTCAAATATAGTGCAGATATCCTATACTGGAAAAACCTCTGTAATTTAAATTGTCAATAAAGTAAGATGTATCTCTTTTGATGTTGCTGGCATAGTAGTGCAACACTATTGATTCGGAATTTCGATTTCTGTCATATATAAAGTACTGATGTATTTTTTATTCTTCATATATTCAACATCATATTTTGATTTTTTCATAGATATAAGGTTAATCTTTTTATAATCATAAAGTGCAGATACCATATACTGATAGTTGTTTATGTTCAATTCAAGAAATTGAGATGTTTATGATTTTAAGTTAATTGACTGCGGCTAGTAGTTACTAAATCATAATACTCATCATTAAATCCCTTACATGAACTCTTTGTTTTAAAGCAGTTTCTACGTTTCTATCAAATTTTAAAGTACAATTGTACTGAATAAAAGTCAGATTATATGTGATCTGCACCACTGCTTAAAAGATCAGAGTATAATTGATCTGCACTGCTTAAAAATTAGAGTATAGTTGATATGCATTGCTTAAAAAAAATCATAGTACAGTTGATCTGCACTACTTAAAAAATCATAGTACAATTGCCTTGCACTCCTTAAAGCTATACCATTTAAGAAATTGAGTACATTTGCGCGACACTTTTTAAAAAATCGAGTACAACTTTCCTGCATTGTTTAAAGTACAATATGAGAGTTTAAGGGGGTCAACTATAAATCTATATAAGTATGTATGTATTAAATCTGGACAAGTTTGCCTTTCTAAATCTATTTGTAATTTTTGTAATTTGTAAGCCAGCATAGGTGTAATGTTAATTTGTATTAAAGATCATAAAGTGCAGATTCATTATACTGTACTGATTTTGTAGTATTGGGATATTTTAGAAGTGCAAATTGACTATACTATAGTGAGTTCCAAACATTAGGATGCAAAAATGCTATTTTCTAGTCTTATCTATCAGTAGATATCCTATACTTATGGTGTGTTATATTGAATTTCTGTACTCTCAGTTTGTTTGTTCTTTACTTTTTTTGAATTTTTCATTTGACTTTGGTTTGTTCTTTACTTTTTTTACTTTTTTTTTGGGAGCGTGGCAGTCGTACCTTTGTAGAAGACATTTTCAGTACTCTTGTATTCATGTAAGTTCTCACAGATTACGGATCCGGGAGTATAGAATTTCTCCAAAAGTTCATCAAATATTTTCAGATTCAAACTTAGATCACAGATGTTGGTGGTGTTGAAGTGGAAGATCTAGTTTTATGTTTAGTTTTTTTCCTCTCTTCCTATGTCTTTTACTTTTAATTTTTGCCTTATTCCTGGTCTGACAGTGGATAAAATCTAGCAAAGCTTTCTACGTTCGTTATGGTTGTGGTGTATATTTTTATTTCAGTTGTTGGTATAATGAAATAACAAATGTTATTTATTTTATATGTAGCTCTATACTCTCAAAATTTAATTGCATTTCTTGCACATCTGAGTACAGGTCTTCTGTACTCGTTAAAAAAAATGCAGGTCCCATACAATGGTTAGAATATAGAGTATAAATACGTTATACTAGTTAGAAATTGAGTAGAGATTTCCTACTCTGGTTAGAAATTTGAGTATGATTACGTTGCAGTTGTTAAAAAATGAGTAAAGGCCATCTACATCAATCAGAAATTAGTGCAGGTCCCCTATACTGATTAAAAATAAAGTACACATCAGCTACACTAGTTCGAAATCTAAGTACAGATTCCCTATACTGCTTAGGAATTGAGTGCAGGTTCAATGCACTATGTATTTACATAAATGAGCTGGGCGTTTTATTTTGCATCAGTGTATTGTCCCGAAAAAAGATTACAAGTTTAAGTAAAATAAAAACACATTTAACCTTCTTATATTTCCTTCAGAATGCGTTAGTAGGAAATGATCATAAATGAGTGCAGGTCCACTACACTGGTCATAAATTGAGTAAAGATCCGCTACACTAGTTAGAATTCTACGTACAGATCCCTACATTTATGCCATGCTGGAGAAATTGCAGCAGACTTCTTATTGAAGAAGAATGATTTTCAGAAACATTTAACCTTCTTATGTTGCCTTCGGAATGCCTCGGTAGGAAATGATCACAAATGAGTGCATAGGTCCCTTATACTGGTCGGAAATTGAGTACAAATCCGCTACACTAGTTAAAGATCTAAGTACATATCCCCTATACTCAGGCCATGCTGGAGAAACTGCAACAGACTTTTTATCACAGAAGAATGATTACCATGAACTGTAATTAACTTGTGGTGACCACGTCATGAACTGTAAATGAAACAAAAGTAGGTAGTCAAGCAGAGATAATGTATGGTAATATGTACTCCCTTCGTTTCAAAAAAGATTGTCCGCTTTGACTTTGTCAATATATTAAGAAGACTATAGTATTTTACTTGACTATCCTTAGTTACTTACCTATTTTATTTTAATAAAAATGTTAGTAATAAAAACTACCTAAAATTGTTAGGAGCATTGTAAATACAAAATATAAAAGGAAATTAAAAGATATCGAATTTATGGAGTATAAACTTTTTTAGGAATTTAATTTTTGGAGCCAAGTATATATTCTCTTAAAAGAAATAGATGATATTTGTTTCCTTAATTATAAAAATTTCTTTAATGTTTTAGATCGGGACCCGCTAAAAATTAATTTGTGAATATATTAAAAAATTAAGAGTATATTAGAGAGTTCACTGGAAAAATATGACTATAAACAGAAGTTGAACACAATTTTGAAATTGACGAAAATGGAATAGAGGACAGTCTTTTTTGAAACAGAGGGAGTATAGAAAGACTGTACTTATGGACAAAACATAATTTCAACATAATTAACAAGCCATTTCTAAAAGGACAAAACAAGTATGTACTCTAAAAAAAGTGACTACATACAAACTGCACTAAATCTTTTGGTACATAAATACATACTGTAAAAAAAAAGTTTATAAATTCAGCACTGGGAATTTCTTTAGCTTTCTGCAACGTGAGTCCTACCTTTGTAAAGTTGAGTACATATCCGCTGCAATGCTTAAAAATATTGAGTACAGTTTCTTTGCACTGTTCAAATATAAGTAATGTAGATAGGTTACAAGTAAAGAAAAAAACCAAGAAAACTAAAATCTGATTTCAAGCATTCATGTACAGTTTTAACACTAAAAAATAAATAAATACTGAGAACAAGTTTAAGCACATCTCTAATAACAATCTAAATTACTATAATTAGCCATTGCAACACTTCATCTTTAAGTACATGGATTGCTCGAAGAAAAAAAAAAACAGAAACTTGCAGTTGGAAACCTAATCAAAATAAAATAATCTTAGTCGCTCCTCCTTAAAATCAGGTAGTTCTTATACAAGTGAGAAGACACAATGAATGTAGTTCAAAACACAAAATAAAATTATTGCACTACTTAGAAATTAAGTGTAGTTTCCCTGCATTGAGTAAAAGTTTGAGTCCAGTTCAGTTATACTTTTGACAATTCGAGTATGAAAACATTATTGAACTGACATTGAACGGTATAATGTGTATGCACTGATTAATTATAGGAAAAAAAAATGAACGAAAACATTATTGAACTTAAATTGAAAAGTATAGTGTATATGCATTGTAAGATTATACAAAAATGAAAAAAAAAACAAGGCACTTTAATCACATAAGTAAACTTATATTGAACAGTAAAGAGCATGTGCACTGTTGGATATAAGCAAAATTGAATGAAAACATTACTAAACATTACTCACAAAAGTGAATAAAAAAAAGAAAAAAAAATTAAATAAATATTCTAATAAACCGAAATCAAAAAGAAGAATTAGATCCGATCCAATTCAATCAATCAAAAGTAAAACAAACAAAACATGCTAAACTTATGTTATCTCAGTGCATATTATATACACTATTGGATCATACTAAGACTCAAAACCAAAAGAATTTGATTAGGTCTGAAAATTCAAACTAGTTAGTCTTCGACAAGAAATTGACGGGTAACAAAATTCAAGGCTTTCTGGTTACGAATCTGAAGTTACAATTTCGAATGAGATTAAGATTGATCGATATACAGTCACGAACCCTAGAAGAAATTTCATCATTTTTTTTGAAAATTTTAGCTCAAATCATTGAGAATGAAAAGATGATTACAGATCTAAAAACTGATTGCGAATCTAATCAATAATCGAAGTGAATCTGAAGTTATTAGGTTTTTGAAACCATAAAATTAAATTACAACTGAAATTAAATGATTAATAAGAGATGAAACTTATCTTGTTTGTTGATTTTGTTGATAAATCTTTCGATAATACTCGATGATGATACTTTCTTCACTAACAAAATTATTTTCAGATTGATTTTCTTCAAATCTTCATCGCCAGAGCTCGAGATGTAGAAAAAGAAAAGAAAAATAACAATGTAAAATGAGAGTGTTTGTATATATCTAGGGTAGTTTCGGTATTTAAAAGATACGTTCTATGAAACCCGCACGTGTCCGGACCCCGTAATAAAAAAAATGGTCCAAAAAACTAATTTTGGGCCTCCTGTTAAACTGGGCTTAATGAAAGGACAAGCCATTAAACCAACCCACTAGGTCATGACCTATCTATAATTCCTATTAATTAAGGGACGAACGAAATTGTGGATTTTCCGGTATTCGTTCCGATATAATATGCTATTTAATGAATGGTAGGGGCATGGCCGGCCCATGGCTACGGTTGATCCTTGGTCACCTTGCTTGGCTGGTTCTCAAGCCTAATAATTTTGGAAATTTGTCGTTCAATCCCACTTATGCCTAATTATCCACCAAATAAAAAAATAAATTTGCCTCCCCATAGTAATAACTTTCATATCCAATATTTCTAAAGTAAAATATGGACACCATTTTCTATATGATCTCTTAAGCCCATAAGGTTAGGAGGTGCCTTCTCAAGTTTACAAACATGTACGGGGGTTTACTCAATAAATACTTTTTGTGATTTCCAGAGACTTTAAAAGATTTCCAAAGTATTGTATTACTGGTTGTATATTTTAGAAAACTCCTTGTAAATATATGTTATTCGTTATATACTTGTAAAATCTCTTTCAAAGTTTGTGTTACTCGTTATAAACAAGAAAATTTAAAGACTTTGCATACTTACCAATTTTTAAGACTTTGAATGACATTTATGTGTATATTTGCCTTAGAGAAAGTCTTGCAAAATATGAAAGATTTTGTAAGACTGCTACAAAATTTTAAAACTTAATTTATTAGAATCTTTTTTTTTTTGATATTATTTTATTTTATTTCGAGTTGATGCAAGTGCTTGTACGTATAATCTAGATCCATTTCTCTCTCTCTCTCTTTAAATTTTTTTTATATCATATATATATAGTATGTATATATGATAGGATCAAACTCTTTTTTATGTTGTTATTTGATGAAATGAAAATTTCCACTAATGGCTAAAGTGTTTCAGATTATGATTACCTCTCAATTTAATTTGCAATCAGCGTTTTTCAAGAAATTTTTTTAATCAGATAAATTTTATAGAACTCTACAAATAGATTCATCATGTTAGGTTGTTATACAATTCTATAGAATTTTGTTTTCACAACTTTTTTAGAACTCTACAAATCTCTACAAGAATTAGACCGACTCTACAAAACTTTGCAAGTATTTTTCCAATTCTGTAGAACTCTGCAGAAGTTGTCATTTTTCATGACTCTTTTTAAATCTATACAAATCTACAAAAGTATTTATTGAGTAAACCCGTCTTTGCCCCAAAGCCAAGAATCAAGTCCAAATATCCCGATTCGAACTTCAAGCTTGGATCTATATCTATGGGTGAAATGGAGTTCTTTCTCTTCTATCGTTTTAGTTGTGTTTTAGCTTATACTGAGTTCAACTTTACTTGGGTGTGGTTGTTGGCTTATAAGCAATTACATTTTGGCGACGACCAAGGGAATACACGACTCAACCTTATGTAATCAGAAATTAAATAATTATTTAACTATTTTAAGTTTGATTTCACTTACTAGCTTTAAGTTCTTTACATTTCATTTATGCTTTATGTTTATGTTTTTTTTCTTTTGTTTTTCATTCATCACCTCAAGTTATCCTTTCGTATACTTTTAGTAGCTTACTTTATTATTATGATATATCACGTTGTTTTACTTCAGTAAGATCACAGCAAAACAAGTTGTTTTGTGAGCCCTCGGAATAATGTGGGTCACTTCATGTCTCGGACGCTGGTCCGTGTCAAATGAAGATCTCATAAATTTACTCATCATTGGTATCAGTACAGTTGCGGATCTTGATTCCCCGTGATCAATAGTTGTTGTTGTGCCGCACGCGATTTTTTCTCTAATCACTTTTTTTTATGTAACTCCGAATTTTATTAATGAAATATCTTTGTTTCTTCCTCGCTTTGGCTATCCGGTGTTATTGCTCTATTGATTGCTCTGTTTGGCTACTTTTCATTGTTGCTTCGTGTGATTTCTATCATTGGATGCTTTGTATGGCCGTTTCATGTGTCTACTTTGCATGGATGCTTCGTGTGATTGATTTGTTTAATCATTTACATGGTCGTTTCGTGTGACTTCTCCGTCCAACTGTTTTGTATGGCTATTTTATATGACTACTGTGTTTGAGTGCTTTGCGTGGCTGCTCCGTGTGATTGCTCTATTTGGACGCTTTGCGTGGACGTTTTTTGTTGCAACCTTGTAGACTATTATGTCACCTACTATCATGTTTCGTTGTTTATCTTGCTGCATCCAATCTTAGGTCGGCATAACCTATGGTAAGGCATTTGTATCAGTCGATAATCATGATTCTCTTTTTTTTCCCGTGCAGTGGTTTTATTTATTTTGTATTTGTTCATTCGAAATGAGCGTACCATCACCTCTATGTGATGGCATGTAGAGACAGCCGAAATTCGTCGTCTGCCTTGCGACATATGGACTTCCTGTTACATCCCCCATATTGCCGGACTAGGGGGATTTCGTACCTGTGAAAAGGGAAATGTCGTGCCCGTATTGTTCGATCTTGCTGGTGTCGATTTCAGGCGTTGCTAGATTTCGTAACTGTGGTCTAGGGGTACTTACAAATTACATTGTTGAATTTATGGCAAGTGTAAGAGCTTTAGAATGGGCACTGGAAAACCAGAAGTTCAAAGTGATTCTGCAGACTGATTCTAAAGCTTGTGCTACTTCTTTGATGAGTAAGAAGATACCATGGTTCCTGGTAGCAAGATGGCAAAGAGTCATTACTGGTCTCCACTCTATTTGTTACAGGCATGTGTATAGGGAGATTAATTTTTCAGCAGATCATTTTGCCAAGAAAGGAGTGCACCTTCAAAAAGGCCAAAACCTGTGCTACAGAGATAGACCAAACTCCCTCACACACATGGAAATCCCTGATCAACCTTATTATAGGTTTGAGTAGTGCTCTGGTTTTATTGCTTTAGTTTGTTCTTCTTTTTTTCTTCTTTATAATGGGCCTTGTTGGTCTTGTATTTTTGACCTTCTGATTTTTTAATAAAATCTTCTGTTTATGGAAAAAACAAAATAAATAAATAAAAATTTAGTCCTTGGGTGTTTGATGTTTCTTTTTCATATGGCCAATTTTGGTTGTTTTTTGGTTTACCCGTATCGTCATATCGTTTTTTCGTCATTATTGTATTTATTGTCGAACCCTGTTTCCGTCCTTGGCTACCTCCTACGGGTCTGCTTGTTACCTTTTGTCGGTACTTTCATAGTTATGGCTTCAATTAAGGTTCTTATGGTGATTGCAAAGTAGTTAGTATCAGTCGCATCGGCTGATATATCGTGTTTCGTCCATTTGACCGAGACGATACGCTTAACATCGGCCATACAATAATATTCCACTTTCATCAGGCATCGGTTTATCAGGTCGCTGTGTCAGTCGGCATATCGTCCAATGAAATCATTAAGGATATAAATATAATATTGATAAAATTTTCTTCTTCTTTCACTTTTATTTATGTTTTTCATATTATCCCCATGTTTAAGATTGTTAAGTTTGTAGGTTTTTCACGTTTTAAAACTTTTGACTTGAAGTTAAATTTGCTTGTTTGTTCGAATGTCAAGTATGTTTGTTTGAAATGATGAGAGTAGCACGTAAAAGACAATATATAATACATAACATGTACTTTTACTTGATTGATTTTTTTATATCAAATACTCTACACTAAAACTTTTGAGTGACATAATGGTTAACTATCTGTAAATATAAAAGGTTATTTTAACAATATGTCATTCTTATAATATGGTGATACATAGCATTATGTTCATTCGAGAGTAAGGTACATGATGGCAGTAGTACCGGTTCTGAATGTTTATTATGCATAATATGGAAACACCTAGAAGGGAAAATGCTACCAACACCGGTGGTATCCTGAAGACATTAGTGCTTTATTTTAGTGGTCAATCCATCTAGGAGTTGTCTAATCATTATTGATTCTATACATAAGTAGATATTGAGTTTCACAGTATGAATATGTACAATATTGAAATCTCAGCTGAGAGACTCTAATATTGTCGTTACATATTTATGCTCTGAAGAGGTAACATGATCAGTCAGAGATCATCGTAACAAGAGCTTTATATCTAAAATATCGTAACAAGAGCTTTATATCTAAATTTTATATACTTCTGAAACCGAGGTTAGAGATAAATGAAATTATGATTTTAGAATTTTATCCCTCGTAAAAAATCCACCATCAACACCTACATACCCTTCTCCGTACCTTCAAGGGATCAAGCACGGCCTGTAGATCATCGATGTCAGGACAAGAAACTAAATCCAACGCGTGTTGCAAGGCCAAAGCCAAGCAAATCCTAGTCTGTATATACCAAATGTACTTTCGAAGGATATGCACAAGGCCGTGCATAACTGGTGCTTCCTTGAGGAAAATATCCTCACTTCCTCGAGGAAACTCAATCAACCAACACCTCCTCCCTATATATGTCTTATTGACATTTTTACAAGTTCAAATTCTGGACCACTTTGTCATTGCGCAAGTACCACTTTCTCGAGGAAGCCTCACAAAATAATCATTCTGCAGCATCATTAATGCTTGCACCGGTGAGCTTCACAAGCTTAAGATGAGGCTTCATCTTGTTCGGTGACGCATCTTTGAGCATGCATCGTGCGAAAAATACGGGTGTTACGTAGGGAGTATTCAGGGTCCGTGACCTAAAGTATACTCTAATGATTAGGTAACATGAGATAAAGACATTTTCTTCCCAGAATGTTAAAGGTAAGCTCTTTTTATAGGTGCTACATTGCCAGAGAATGGAGTCTCTGTCATGTTGAACTTGTAATGAATCTTCTTCATTACAGCAGCGAAGTATTATAGTTCCAAGGATTGCATGGGGCGTGGGGTAGTTTCTCGAAGCTTATTATTTATTATTATTACTATAATATTATTAATAGAGAACGAGACCTATAATAAGGGATTTCTAGCTAGTTTCTTAAAAATTAAAAGATGACATATCAGACTTCAAACATGGAATCTATACAGATTAGATGTTTTTTTATTAATTTGCCAAACTTGCTAAGAATTTACTTGATTAATCCGCGTCCAAAGTTATCAAACCTTCCTAGTTTGAGGCTTAGGCATATTATTTGAGGCCTATAGATTTCTTCGTCTACCCAATAGAGAAGGATAATGGGTGTCTAAATCTGCAGAAACTACCAATTTACCCTCTATTAAATATTAATGCTACCAATTTACCCCCATTGAATCCTAATAATAAAATCTAAAACTAAAATTAAATTAATTTCTATTACCTTCATCAACCGATTCTTCTTCTCCCTTGTTTTTCATTTTCAAACGAAAACATCGTCGATTACCAACGATCCAAAAAATGATTAATCGTTTTTTTTCTTCTTCTTCCATATAATGTAGAAACAAACACGAGTGAAGCAAGCCACTAACATGAACTATCCTAGTTCAGAAGTTCCCAAAATTGGTCAAGCGATTCGAAACAAACCGAAGAAGAAAACGATTTAAGAAGACGCACTACTAGAGGAGGAAATGGCTCGAATCAGGTACTTTTTTATCAACCCAATCCTCTAAATTAGGTTTGAATAACATGCAATCGCTCAAAAAATTAAAATGTTGAAATCAAAGTTTTTTGGGTATACCAGAATCGGTTTATGTTAATGTACTTGTGAACCGATTGTATTAGGAAACGGTCTTTGTTATTGCCCACATAAACCGATTGTCCTGGATGTGTTTTATGGTTCGAGAACATTGAACCAGAATCAGTCCATGTTCATACCCACATTGCCCGATTCTGTTACGAAAGGGATAACCGTTTTTTCTATAAGTTTTGTTTTTGTTAGAATTGGATTACATTAGTGTCCACGTAAACCGATAGTGTAGCCTTTCATATGTTAACTGTTAAGCCCATAATCGGTTTATTTAAGTGTCCACATTACCCAATTCTAGGTGGCAAAAATGCCCAATATTTTTGTATGTTTTTTTTTGGTTAGAATCATATTACATAAACCGATTGTTGTTGTGCAATGTTAGGAATCAATATTTATATATGTATCTGTAAACCGATTCTTGGTGGCAAAAATGCCATATGTTTTTTTGTTAGAATCGGATTACATGAGCACTTATATAAACCGATTGTTGTTGTGTAATGTTAGGAATCAATCTTTATATGTGTATCATGTAAAACGGTTGTGTACCTTGAATTCAAAAATATACATTGAGTTCCATTGTTGTTTGTCGTTTATCTTCATATTCTCCAGAGACAACAAGGGCAAGCTGGAAAGAAATATAAGAAGAAACATGACCTTCCTTCTCCTCAAAGTTTGGAACCTCGTCGAAAGAAGGGTAAAAATTTGTTTGCTTCCCACTGAAGGGGCTCGGCGAGTAAACGCAAAGGTATCCACATCAATGACCCACCACCTCAAGCGGAGACACATACACAAGAAGAATTTGATTTTGCTACACCTACTGAAGAAGAAAGTGGTGACGAAGAAGTTGATGAAGAAGAAAGTGGTGACAAAGAAGTTGATGAATAAGAAAGTGTCAAGGAAGAAGTTGATGAAGAAGAAAGTGACAAGGAAGTTGATAAAGAAGGAGGATAAGTCCAAGAACAAGTCCAACAACAAGGTAAGAAAGATGGTAAGAATGATGGTCCAAAGAAAAAGAAAGGGGACCACATGCCCGACCCGCTGAAGATGTTTCCTCGCGGCCCTACTGATCCCGTTTATGGGTTGCTCGATGATGAAGAAGGACAGTTGTTATGGGGGTACAAAGAGAGTTGGGCCGATGCCGTCTTCCATACCATAATAACTACCTCAACTTTATGTTATGTAAGATAAAACTTATTATATGTTTAGTGTTTTGATTGATGTTTATCGGTTTTGTGTTATTTTATAGGATCACAAGGATGTCGTTCGTCGTATGAAGCCAGGAACATCAGCGAGTATGATGACCTTATGGAAACTGGAAGCAATAAAATCAACCGTAAGAGAAGTACAGGAAGTAATCGATCTATTCGTAACTATGGGGCTTTTGGCTACGGTCGCCAATTCGGTTGTTGGTTACGAAAAACCTCTTGTTTCCGCATTCCCCGAGAGATTTTACGGCGAAACGGATACTTACCATCTTTTGGTTGGCGAAATGACGATAACTCCAAATGATGTGAAGTTGATTACCAGGCTAAGCATTGAAGGTAAAGCCGTGAGGCACAAAGACTATGCGAATGATATTGAGTGGCGCAAGATTTACGAGTTCACCAAGAATGTGTTCTGTTGGGATGAGGAGACTACCAAGTCTGTGATGCAAGTAAGTGATGCAAAGCAGAGGATATTCCATCTCGCAGGCTTGAGGTACCACTTCATGGGAACAAAGAAATTTCGTGTTGAGGGAAAAGAGGTGACTAAGGAACGAATCTTCGCTATGGCCAATACATATGACCTCTACATCTTGGGAGCTGTTATCTTCCCCGATGTTTCCGGTTTCCTTGTGAACGCCAACTTTATTCAGCTGTTGCAACCATTTGAAAAGATTCGCGACTACTCTTAAGGCTCTGTTATCCTTGCACACTCATTGAATGAGTTGAGAAAGGCTTCTAGGGCTCGTAGGAACCAAATCGTAGGGAATATGTCTCTTCTGCGGGTGTGGATATATTTGCACTTCCCAATATTTGCTGAAAGGGCTTTTGAGAACAACCAATGGGACGGTAGTGTTATGGACACAAACACATCTTCAACGGTAAGTCGAAGTCCCAAGATGAGGAATATCTGGAGTTGAGACACTAGTTGGACAACTTAACGACGAAAGATGTTGTCTTTCACCCTTACAAGGAGGATTTGGATAAATGAAAGATGGTTGGGTGCGACGAAAAACAACGTTATTTTGGGCCTTTGTTTAACCTAAGAGGATATGTAGTGTACAACCCGACGAGAGTCGCAAGACAATGCAGATACGTACAAAAAATCCCTGAGGAGCACAAAAAGTTTAAAATCAATGTAATTGAAATCAAGTCATTTGATAATGATATTGAGATTGTTCACAAACATAAACCAGCATCTGAATACTAGGAAGAGAGAAGGTACAACAAACATGATATGGATGGTTGTTCGAATACAGATGATGAGGCAATTCCAGGTTACATGTCATGGTACCTCAACGTTTCGCATACTCGAGTGATACGAGTAGATGAGAGGCCCCAAATCAAGGAGAAAGATACAGCTCTCGAATACAGACTCGGGTTTGGTGCTGTTTCCGTTGAATGGCAGGCATCAGAGTATGCATGGTTGCAGACGAGAAATCTCGAGATGGATCTTGGCGGTGACGATGGTGATGCTCGTGACTGTGATGACAATGAATGCTTGGAAGCTGAGCTCAAGATGGACAGAAAGGAGTAACGATGAAGATACGAAAGAGTTGGAACTCGAGTATGGCTGCTGCCATTGATCCGTGGTGACGGATATGATCTGGCAGTAATGGCGAAACGACTACAAAGCTGGGGATGGTTTTGATGCCTCTGTTGGAGTCGAGAAGGTGAATGGTATATGGGGAGAAGCTGAACTGTGATAATGAAGCTCGGTGATGGTTGGGTGTATGTTGTCGACGAGATTGAGTTAAGATGGAGAGATGGAGTTTGGTGCTGCTGTCATTAGTTTCCAGCTGTAGCTGTTGATTGCTGGGAGATTATGTGAAGGAATATGTGGCCGAGTTTTTAGAAGGAAAAAGAAGTTTGAACTCAGGGGAACCTACGTACTGGTTTTCTAACCGTAGGCAAATTCAGGTGAAGTTACGGTTTGGTTTCACCACCATAGGAAATCACAGGGTCGAGTTACAAGGAAAAGACAGGGAGTTTAAAAACTCACGATGACCAGACTGTCCGTGGGAATGACAGGAAAACTAAAAATCCGGGGAGAAATAATTCTCACGGAAGCTCATGTATCCGAGGGAAAGTCTGAAGAATAGGTTGTCAGATCCGGAAGACTGACAAGCCAAATGAAGTTGAGAGTTGATTTGGGCCGGACTATTTTCTGTTCATATCCGAGCCCATGAAGTGTTTTGACGTGAACTATGAGAACTTGCACGGATTTGGTAAGGTTTAGGCTAGTTTTGGCGACTGTTTTACACGGGATTTGGAACGGGCGCATCATAATTTGGATACATACAAAAAGAGATTTTCTATCTTTTAATCTGGGATTATTAGTTTACACACATGAGGAGAAAGATGAGAGCTTTGGAGTTTGAGATTTTCTACAACCTAGGGTTTAATTTAATTTCTTCTTTATTATTTTACATGGGTTTTAAGAAATCCATGAGTAACTAAACCTTTCTTATTGGTTAGAGATGTAGTCCTAAGTTGGAAAACATGTTATTCAATTGAAGTATTCATTCTCATTCATTCATAATTTGTTAGTATCGCTTATGTTCTACCGTTTATAACTCCATGTATGATTAATTGCTAGTTTGTTTAAGTTGCAAATTAAATGAGCATGCATTCATATCTATTGCTAAACTAGGGTTTGAGATCCGGAATTGTCGAATAATCCTTGTTAGAAGTAGCATAATATAGTTGTTAACGACGAGATGTTGTCATAAAATTATATGTAGAAGCGTAACCTAGGTTAAATATGTGTGGCTCTTGCGCCGGATTGCTTAGAATGACCTCAACTCATAAGTATTAGTGGTTTCATTGGGTTAAACTTGAGTGGATCTTGCGCCAAGTTATGTAGTGGAAAGGATTTAAAGAGTGGCTCTTGCGCCTTTGATGATAATAGGAGTTTTTCCGGAGTAAGCCTGCGATAGGACGCTCTAGGGTTATTGATATCGATAGAAAATGAATGTTGAGATTGATTCAGTTGATAACATGTTGTAAGATGGAAGATGAAAACTCTAACCAGTACTTTTTATCTCTGATATTCGTATTATTTTATTTGCTTTATTCTTATTTAGTTATAATCACAAACAAAACCCCCCGGTTTCTATAAGTAATCAAAACAATTTGACAACCCATATCTCCCTGTGGAACGAATCTGTTCTTATAACTATACTATTATTTATAATTGTGAAGTGAAAGAACTTAAATTATTTTTGCTTGGCTGACAACCGACCATCGTGCTTATACTTAACTGTTTGTTTATTTTAGAATTGGAGACGCAATTATGACAACTAATTAAGGTTTTCTCGCTGAATTTGATTTGTTTTGTCAAGACCATGATTTAGTCCATCATATTGAAAAAGAAAACTGTTTCTCCTTTCAGATACTGATCTTATAAAACCATATATCTTAACTACAGATTTTTGGTCATTTCACACCTTTGGGATTAAGAATCTGTGGATGTAGAATTCTTTGCAAACTTAAGTATGTGTAGTTCTTGTTTTTCGAAACCCACTGAAATTTTGGACCTGATTTGTTATATCGTGTAGAGAGTGAATTGATGTGATGGTAAATTGATTATTTGTCCATGGTGTTAGGAAAAGATGTCTGCTACTATAGCGGGAGATGTAGAATCTTTAGAGACAGCTTCTACATCTGTTGAATCGTCGGAATGTAATTCATCAGGAACCGAACCACAGTATGTTTGTTTCATTTGTTCACAAAAAGTCGTTTCTCGCAGAGTATTGTTTACAAATAAAATTTTAAGAGAGAAGATCTGTTGATATGGTTATTCTCACTCTATGTTATAATAACTAAACGGTAATGAATTTGAAATCCATTAGTTGGTAATACGTTCTTCTTATAGTACTCTATAATACTACCAAAGGCAACCGATAAGGAATTACGTAATAACACCACCATCTACCACTTGGAAAATTTGTAGATGTTGAGGTTTTCCATTTGGAGATGCAGTAATTTTTAATAGTTATGTAAGATGAACATATTACCAAAAGTTAGGTTTAGTCTTTTAGATTCATTAGTATTTGGGCATTATAACTAGGTTGGTGTTGAAATTGTTAGATGGTTTGAGAATAACCATGTCAAAGAATCCTCCTCCCTACCGCCATGAATATTGTAGTTGTTGATGCATATCCTTGGAAGAAACTGGCTTGAAGCATCTCATGTATATAGCAAGTTTGTTCACCCACAGAAGTATCGGGATAACTACCCGAAAGTAACAAATCACGCAGGCATGCCACTAATGTGTTAGAGCATAGCGCGGTTGAACCCACCAAGCGTTGGTATGTCAAGTTTGGTTGTAATATTTTAGTGAATCAAAACTCATTTAAAGAGTCGCTTGATTATTTACTAGAGTCAACTTCGTATATGTTAGCTAGAAAGTTACTAGGATATGAGACTTACAAGTATTACGTGAAGACTTGAAGAATGTGAAGAAGTTAAGAACTACAACGACGACATCATCCTTCCACTTGAGGTTAGTAATATTTGACTTGAACTGTTTCATTCCTAACGTATCTTTCAAGTCGTGCATATTGAAAACATAACTGCGAAGCTGTGAATGATAATACTCTAGTTAGACATAGTATTAAGGAATTACAATACGAAGTATAACGTCTATCTTTTGAACTTCGTATATAAGACATCGACATAATTGTATGAATGTTATTGTGATTATGTATGGGTATGGGTGAAGATTTCGTCCTAGGAAACAATGTTTTTACATTCGTTTAAAGGAAGTACAATTCATAAACTTGTGTTATGAATCGAAAGGGAAATCGCTAGGCTTATTGGTATTGTTATTCATTGCAAATCTTTGGATTACCAATATGTGTGTTTAGTATAACCGCTCATAACTTGTTTATGTATCTTGGTAAAACTATTCACAAGGCCTGACTTTTGTATTGGTATGAATTTTTTTAGTGAAACCGATCTTAAGTAATCACCTGAGATGGTATGATCGATTTACTGTAATTGGTATGACCAACTCTAGACATTGGGGAACCGATCCTAGTAAGAGGTTCAACCGATCACAAGTAGGGGAATCGATCCTTGTAAGAGGTGCAACAAAATATTAGTGATTGGTAACCGATCCTATGACTTGTGCAGTCGAATACAAGTTAGATACCATATATATGTGGTAACCGATCCTAGTACCTAGTCAACCAATTTTTGGAAAGCTAGTGTGACCGATCCTAGTACCCACATGGAGGTAGAACCGAAACTTGTTTTGGTAGAACCGTTTAAACCCATGATTGGTGATTTGATAGGATAATCAATCACATAGTTCTTGGAAGCCAGATGAACCAATTCTAAACTTGTTTGGAAGTGTGGCAAATCGGTTCCAAGATTGTAAATATGAAAAAGGATTTACAAAGTAAAGATGTCGACATACTTTGAACATGTGCAGTAACTCTTATCTTTTATTGTTCAAAGATATTCCTTAATAGCTAAAGGAGAATCCCGGATCGAAATAAATTGAGAATCTTTTAATTAAGGATTTTAGTTTTATATTCTTTTAATTTCCAGCAATTAAAATGCATATCTTTAGAAAATAAAAATTAGTAATGTGCATTTACTAGTTGGATATTTTCTACTGAAATTTCGGTCAATATTTAGACAGTGCATTTCCAGGAATTATGAAAACCGTTTTTGCCCTTATTACATATCTTTGAGAATATTCGGTTTTGGAAATTCCTTGGTGTCCAAACTTCCTTGGTCTATAAATATTGAAGTTTGCATTTCGAGCAAATCAATCCTCAGGGCCAGCAAAACTACCTAGTTGTGTTGTTACTGGTGGAGCCGTCTATTCGGAGAGGAAAGTACCCTAATTAGGCGAAATCTCTTACGACCGCTCGTTTTAAAGACTTCTTTGGGATTGGGAAGATCTACGAGTACCGTTGGTGGGAAACTAGATAATTACAGTTTATTATTAGTTTTCGATTGATTTGATTGACTAACGGTTGTTGAACTTTGATTGCACCTAGTTTGTTTATGCTTGAGAATCTTCTCTTCTAATATAAGATTCACTCAAACTAGATCGAAGTTTCGACGGGGATATTTAGACTGTTTGTAGATCTAAAGACGTCTTGTGATAATCCATTGTTAACAGACTCCGTTCTGTATGTGATTGATCACAAGAGATTCAAGTTGATTGTGTGCAGGTGTTTATTGAAGATCTAAGAAGATTTGAAGACGAAGAAGATTTCTGATTTGGGTTCATAATCTTTGGTGTGCACAAAACTTGATCGGCTAGGGATCCAACTATAATCGGTTTATCTTTGTGATAACCTTGATTGATTAGTTGAGTAGATGGCATCAATACGTTTCTTTGTAATTCGAATTATTGATTGCAAAGTCTTGACAATTACTTTGGTAGTTGTTATTGGATAGATCTAAGAACCTGACAAAGGAGTTTATTGGGATAAACGGAAGAGCCTTTTGTCAAACTCATATCACTTGATTGAAAAGAGTTGTTACCGAACAGATTTGTTGTTCCTTTACTGTTTGGAATACGAACCAAAGGAATTGTTCCAAGTGCGTGACGTATTGCAAGTTGGAGGTGCAGGGATATAGACGGAACTATGTGAACTATAGGTTTAGTTGTTTGGTCTCAACTATACGAAGTTGGTTTAGATTTTTTATAGCAGCTTAATTATGAGAGTATTCAATTCAGGACAAGGTCCCGGGGTTTTTCTGCATTTGCGGTTTCCTCGTTAACAAAATCTTGTTGTGTCTTTTACTTTTCTATTTCCGCAATTATAATTGTTTTATTATAATTATAAGTAAAATACACAAATGTTAATTCCTATTTACTTGATAGCAATCCTATTGTGTTTGGTTAAGTCCGAACCTATTATCAAGCAAACATACTTCGTTGTTGTATTGTCTCGATCTTTCATCCATAATCAATCACACAAGTTATCTTGTTGTCGTATTGTCTCGATCTCGTATCCATAGATGATCACACGAAGTGTGAACCGATTAGTTGTATTGTCCTGACTCAGTCCGTAGACAATCACTTTAGGAGAAAGGACTTATAGGTGGAAAAGTTTTAGATTGAGGTATATTTGGGTACCCTCGTCTTTTCATATTGTCCACAATCAAGGGTCATTTGAGCCAAAAGGCTTACGCACCAAATGATAGTTGCCGATCTAAACAACTATATGATATCAAAGATAAATGAAATCTAAGTTGGATTCCAGCCGATCAATATGTGTGCACAAATATCATGAGGTGCGAAAACCAATCAGAAAATCTTCTTGTCTTCAAATATTCAATTGCCTTCTATTGTAACTGTACCCCCACAAACTTGATTCCACTTAATTAAAAAATTCTCAATATTTTGATTTGGGATCACCTTGAGTATCAAGGAATATCTTTGAACAATTAAAGATACGAATTATGTACATGTTCAAATTATGTCGTCATATGGAACTTTCATATTTAGCAAACCCTAATTCTAAACTCACATAAAACTGTAAGTAATATGTGAATGTTGAAAACCAGTTTTGCTCTTGGGACCGGTTCTACCATGACTCCTAGTATAGCTTAAGATCGGTTCTACCAAGTCTCCAAATATATGTAGGGATCAGTTCTACCATGACTCCCAACAAAAGTTAGGATCGGTTCTACCAAGTCTCCCAATATAGGTAAGGATCGGTTCTACCAAGAATCCCAAAAAAAGCTAGGATCGGCTCTGCCATGTATCCCAAAATAGGTAGGGATCGGTTCTACCATAACTCTCAACATTGGTTCTACCAAGGATTCCCACCTTAGGTTCGAATTTTCCATCCAATATATCTTCATAGAAAACCGGACCAAAACACATATTGATTTTTTTTCGATTACGAAACAAGTCTCGTATATGCACTTCCTTTAAACATATGTAATCAAACATAGTTTCCTAGGATGAAATCACACCTATATCCAATACACAATCAAGTAACGAGTTACATAGAATGTCGCATTAACGAAGTTCAAAAGATAAACGTTATACTTCATAACTAAATATTCTCCCTTGACACTTTGATCATAATAAAATGACCAAGTTTAATACTAGAGTATTAAATATAACCTTGCATGTTATGTTTTTTTTTTTTTTGAAGCATGTATATATTAAAGAAACTATGAGGAAATTACACGAGGGTATCTGGTACCCATTGAATCGCTGAGTACAATTTGATTAATGAAACTTGGAATTGTATGCTCCCAACGTTTGGTTCCAAGATTCCCTGTTTGGCTTTCATCCGCTACATGATTAGCAAGGTCGTCCGCCGCTTGGTTTCCTACTCTGTAGTTGTGCTTAATGGCTCTGTGTGTTATCCGATTAATATGGTGCTTTATTTCTTTTATCATTCTCTTCAAATACCAAGGTGGTGTTGTAGGAGATGTAACAAAGTGCAGAAGAGTTTCAGAATCTGTCTCGAAAAGAACTTTTATCCGTTGTCTATTTGTCGTGGTTCTTGTGGCCAACAACATAGACCAGGTTTTTGCTATTAAAGCAGTCGTAATTCCAAGAGGTTGTGCGAGAGCCATGATGACTTTTGCTTCCGAGTCTCTGAAAATGAAGCCTTCCCCTTCCTGAGTGTCCTCTGGCAGCTCCGTCCGTGTTGATTTTTATCTAATCCGAGCTAGGATATATAGGACCATCCTACCAAAATTGTTGTCGTCGTTCTGTTTCCTCTGGATGGAGTGAACGTCGGTAAGTCGCCTGGAAGAGTAGGGGGTAAGGATTCTTGAGCCCATATGTACTCATTTTGTTGCTTTAGGTTTAAAATTAAAATGTCATATTATGTTGTTTGCTTTTGACGGTAGACAAATTCATTTCTAGTCAACGAGAGTGACCAGAAGAGATAACAGAAAGAAGTGATAACTGTAGAAGGGGGTTTTTGTTGTAGAAGTTGGGAGATGGTTGTTTGAGGTGTTATTGCATTTGGGATGGTAGTGAAGATATTTTGGGTTCTTGTGAGTTGATTGAGTAAAGTGTTCCAGGTTGTAATCGCTACCGAGGAGCGTAAGAGTAAGTGATCAGCTAATTTTGTATCGGAATTACAACGAGGGCATATATTAGAGTTGACGAGATGGATTCGGTTTAGGGTAGTGAAGGTTGGTAGTCCTTCATTAATTGATTTCCACAAGAAAAGCTTAATTTTTTGTGGACATGGTTATGTCCAATGAAATTTGGTTGCTGGTAGTGGGTTCTGTTGAGGTTGAGTTACTCCTTAGGTTAAGCATTTGTAACCTGAAGCTGTAGTGTATTTCCCAGATTTGGAGTGCGGCCAAATGATCTTATCCTCGGTGTCACTGAGAGGGAGGTGTATGTTTCTAATTTTTTGTGAAGCAAGGGGAGGTAGGTTGTTTATTTTGTCATGGTTCCCGTTATGAGAGATATGATCAATGATATTTGTTACCATTTGGATGGGGTAGCATTGGGTTGGATTTAAGGTTGTGAAGTGTGGGATCCAGTTAGCCTCAGTAGGGGTTGTCAAACCGTTTCCTATTTGGTGGAAAGTATGTTTCTGGAAGGTCAGTATGAGTGAAGCTAGTTGATTCCAATGTGGGCTAGCTGAAGGTGCAATGGTGATGGTTCCCTGAAGAATTGGCTGATTATTGAGGTATTTCTCGTTACATAGGCTTGTGTAGATGGAATCTTTCTAATTATGTAAAATCCATAACCTTTTCATGAGTAGAGCTTTATTGTGTTCGCTACTTTTCTTTATGCCCAGCCCTCCCCCAGCTATTGGTTTGGGTAATTTATCACCACCCAAAGTATGAAGTTTTCTAACTGATGAGTCATGCCCCCAAAAGAAGTTTCTGGTAATCCGGTCTATTTAATGGTGTACATTTGTGTGGGAGAAGTTAAGTTTTCATAATATGGTTTGCGGTTTGTGTAAGACAAGTTTTGATGAGTACTAACCTTCCGGCACCCGTTAGGCATTTGGTTATCCATCCTTTCGCTTTTCGCGCTAGTCGTTGAAGGAGGGGGTCAAAATGTGACAAGAAGATCTTCCCATCTTGAATTGGACTCCCAGGTAAATTTAGGGTACTGATGTGGTTGGCATTCCGAAAAGTTGTTGAAGATTGTCTACTTTATGTTGCTCCAATCTTGGATGGTGAATAATTATTGATTTTGAAGTATTAATCACTTGCCCTGCGGAAGAATTGTAGGATTGTAGCAGATTATTTAGATGATTGCTACTTTCCGTAGAAGCCTTAAATGTGATGAGGAAGTCGTCTGCATACATCAGATGCAGAATTGGCGGTTCCTTTTGAGAAATGCGTAGTCCCCCTATTCTTTTACGGAGTTCTAGGTTCCCAGGTTGGTGGAAAGAATTTTCGCACAAATTATGAAAACATAGGAGGAGAGCGGGTGTCCCTGTCTAATGTCTCTTGTTGGAGAAATATAGTTGTGCGTTGTGTCGTTGATGTTGATTGAGCATGTGACTTTGGTGATGCATAACATTATGTACTCCACAAAAATTATTGGGAATTCGAGCCTGGTGAGTGCCGTTTTGATGAAGCCCCATTTAAGCTATCATAAGCCTTCTGAATATCTAATTTTAGTGCAATTTTTGGGTCCTTTGTGCGGGTTGAAGTTCTGATATGGTTAAATAATTCTCCCGCGATTGCAATGTTATCGTGTATCAATCTTTGGGGGACAAAAACACTCTGATAGGGGCTTATGAAAAATGGAAGCAGCGGTCGAATTCGATTGACTAAAATTTTGGCAATGATCTTATATGTGACGTTACATAATCCGATAGGTCTGAATTGTGATGGTTTTGAAGGGTGTTCTACTTTTGGGATTAAAGTAATATTTGTATGATTTATGAGTGGGTGAATGTTGAGAGAGTTGAAAAAACTGCGGACCATAGCAATCAATTGTGTATGTGTAGTTTCCCAAAAGGTTGTGAAGAACTTACTAGTATAACTATCAGGTTCAGGGGCACTTTCCGAATTTATAGAAAAGAGTGCTTATTTGATTTTTGTTTCGGTTACTTCTGCAGTGAGAGCGTTACATTGCCTATATGTCAGTCTGGGATTGATTGCCGCAAAGAGGTCCCTATCGATTATTGTGCTAGGAGTTGTATATAGGTCAGTGTAGTGGTTTAGTATGAGTTGTACCACTTCATCCTTGTTGTTAATCCAGTTATCTTGTGAGTTTTGTAATTGTTGGATGTTGTTGTGACTCCGATGAATGTTTGCTTTAGTGTGGAAAAAAGTTGTGTTGTTGTCGCCTGATTGTAATCATTGAATTCTGGATCTTTGCTTCCAATAAGTTGCACGACATTGGAGCAGGGTTGTGTGGTGATTCCTGAGTTGATTTTCTTGTTGCAACCAATATGCAAGCTCATTTCCCTGACTAATTGCACATTGGTATTGCGCAGATTTTATTTGTGTTATTTATTTTTTTATCATTGTGGGGAGGTGGTCGTATGTTTGCTTATTCTAATCCGAAAGTGTTTGACTGGTTGTGATAAGCTTTAGTTTAATGTCAAGAGAAGGTTCAGTATCATGTTGTTGGATCCATACAAATTCTACCACTTGTCTGAGTTGAGGCTAAGTTAGCCATAGATGCTCAAATTTGTAGTTTTTTGTACCTTTCAAATCTACTGCTTTTGTTCGTAGCAAAATTGGTGCATGATCCGAAGTGATTCTTGGTAGGTGAGTAACTCCAGCATGAGGGTTTGCAGTCTGCCAGTGTTGAGTTGTTAAGGCTCTATCTAGGCGCTCCATAATGTTATCTTTCCCCATCTGATTGTTGGTCCAACTGTATGGGTCGCCTCGAAATCTCATGTCGATAAATCCATTTGGTCTATCATTGTGAGGAGAGGTTGGGTTTGAGCATACGTTACTTTCCTGCCTCCCTTTTTTTTCCTGATTGATCCATTATGTCATTGAAATCCCCGATCAAAAGCCAAGGAGTGGTCGGGGTTATGTTCGGGAATATCAATGGGAAAGTTTACCAGAAATCTGTTCTTGATGTCAGATGTGGTGGTCCATAAATGCCAGAGAATATCCAAGGTTGATCGGGAGCTGGTGGGGTGAAAATCGCGTATATGTAGCTTTGGGTGTGTAGAATTACTTGGGTGTTAATGTTGTTACTCCACATTAGGCATAATCCTCCTCGTCTACCGATTTTATGAACAATATAGTGGTTTTGGAATTGTAGTGATTGTGCAAGGCCCATCATATGATTTCTGTTTGCTAATGTTTTAGAGAGGAACAAGATGTCGGGTTTATGCAGAGCTACTAGATTTCTGAGGTGTTGTATTGTTGTAGGTTGGTTAATTCCCTAACAGTTCCACGCTAGGATATTCATTGTGGGATAAGGAGGAAATTGAGTGAAAACCTGAGAGGGAATATTTGTGATAGCTGAGGCAGGGATTGTGAAAGCTGGGGTGGAATAGGGGGGGTATTTAAGAGTAGGGGAATTTGAGTGGGTTTTATGAACGGGCTTGTCTGAGGATTAGCTTGAGCCTGTTGAAACTTGTAAGTGTGATGATCACCTATAAAGAATAATTAAGTTGCCAAACCTGTGTGCTAGGGTTAGACCAATCTAGGAGTCCAATAAGAGCAATAAACTCAAATGCAAGTGATGGGTAGGACAAACATAGGACTAGCGGAAAAAGCTAAACGACTTGAAAATAACGATAGGAATGTAAAAAAGTCAAGTCAGTATCACTAACCTCAAGCAGAAGGATGGTGTCTTCATTGTAGCCTACACGTCTTCACGCTTTACAGGTCTTCAAGGTAATACTTGTATGTCTCAACATTCCTAGACTTTCTAGTCTAACCTAAACGAAGTTAACTCTAGTATTGAAAAAGTGGGGGTACAACAACCTCACCCAATAATTCGCTTAGCAATCTGTATGGACTAACTCCAATATACTTTTAAGAGAATCAACTAGACAGTCAGACTCAATCTTAATAAAAAGTATATCAAAGAGTTATATCTCAAATTCTCGATTCAATCCTTACTCAAGCAAATAGAAATCTGCGAGTCTAATTGAATACAAGAGAAATTAACTTGAACGGTACCAAAGACCAATGTTCAAGTATCAATCAATTTCAATCAACAACCAAAGGTCGGATTTCCCAATTGATTTATTCAACGCACAACCTGTGATATTTCAATTATATAACAAAATATAATGCGGAAAAGAAACAACACAGACACCAGAAGATTTGTTAACGAGGAAACCGCAAATGCAGAAAAACCCCGGGACCTAGTCCAGATTGAACACACACTGTATTAAGCCGCTACAGAAACTAGCCTACTACAAACTAACTTCGGTCTGGACTGTAGTTGAACCCCAATCAACCTCACACTGATCCATGGTACAGTTGCGCTCCTTACGTCTCTGATCCCAGCAGGATACTACGCACTTGATTCCCTTAGCTGATCTAACCCATAACTAAGAGTTGCTACGACCCAAAATCGAAGACTTTAATAAACAAATCTGTCTCACACAGAAAAGTCTATAAGAATAGATAAATCTGTCTCCCACAAAAATACCTACGAGTTTTGTTCCGTCTTTTGATAAATCAAGGTGAACAGGAACCAATCGATAACCCGGACTTATATTCCCAAAGAACAGCCTAGAATTATCAATCACCTCATAGTAATCTAAATCGTATGATGGCGAAACTAGATATTGTGGAATCACAAACGATGAGACGAAGATGTTTGTGATTACTTTGATCTTGCCTATCGGAGAAATTAATATCGAGTCAATTATTTCAATTGTACTCAATACGATAGAATCGGGCAAGATCAGATCACGCAACTACAGATAAAAAAGTTGGGTTTGGCTTCACAATCCCAATGAAGTCTTCAAGTCGTTAACCTACAGGGTCTCGGTATAAACCTAAGGTTAAAGGAGAATAGACTCTAGCTTATACAACTAGTATCACATAGGAGGTGTGGGGATTAACTTTCCAAGTTGCTAGAGTTCTCCTTTATATAGTCTCCAAATCAGGGTTTGCAATCTAAGTTACCTTGGTAACAAAGCATTCAATATTCACCGTTATATGAAAACCTGATTAGATTAAAGCTAATATCTTTCAACCGTTATATTGAACTTAGCTTGTTATATACAAATGAAGTATACGTCATTTAGGTTTGTGTAACGTACCTAAACGTGTACAAGTCGTTGGTTAAATAGTAGTTAACCAAATGGTTAGCCATATGAGCACTTTAATATCAACCTTATTCATCTTCACCATAACTAGTTCAAATGACTCAAATGAACTAGTTCAAGAGTTGTTCAATTGCTTAGATTTCATAGAAGTATACAAGACACAATCGAAGCAAAATTGGTTTTGATTCACTCGAATCGATTCATGAACTCTATAGCCACGGTTTGCAAATATGCATTCCTTAGATTATATAAATTTAAGTTCACGAATAAACCAATTTTAGAAAGTAACACACTTAAGTATGCGTACGGGTATGCGTACTTAAGTAACCGGATTTGAGTTTGGTTTGGTTTTCAACTCAGCATAAATTCACGGACGTGAATTTACCACCAGTAGGCGTACTTAGGTAACTGGATGAGTTGGTTTTGATTTCCAAACTCAACAGAAATTCATGGACGTGAACTTCCGCCAATATGCGTACGGGTACGCATACTTACTCAGTCTCCATCAACCATTTTGTATACACACAAGTATGCATACATTTGGTTCCCGGTTTTTGACTTATACACTAATATGCGAACACACTATATATGCTTATATCCAAAGATGGTTACATATTCTAAACTCTTTATTTCAATCATTGAAACATTCTTAGAAGATGTTGTATATAGAGGTTAGTCACGCTCTATTTTTCATGAAAGCAATTTTCAAGAGATTGAAACAATCAACATGACTTTCGTCACGAGTAAAGATAAACCTTGCCAAAGCGAAAGCTTACCAACACATATTTCGAGAGCGATATAAACTCGGCTTGAAATAGCAAACGTGTATAATCAAAGTCTATATAGTAATACGACTTATGTCTCAACATCATCGTTGTTGAAAATCCGTAGCCATAACAATGATAAAACAAAAGCTCTCAATCATTGTTACACAGTGTCAAAGTATTATTACACAGTATCAAAGTTCAATTGTATCACAACTTTGACAACAATACTATGGTGATATGTATCACTCCCTCTTAGTCAATACTTCATCTCACATGGAAACCACTCCCTCTTACATGATGATCCGAAAACCATATGTATTTGTAGTGTGAACTACACATTAATTCTCCCCCTTTTTGTCAATAAAATTGGCAAAGGTACGAAAACTAGTGGGATCCTAATGAAATTTCCATAGAGACATTTCATGACCAAAAGACAACACATATCAACTTTTTAGATGCAATCATATAGCCGAAACTAAATGCATTCATCAAGGAGTTTATAAAGATACAAGATAACCCCTATAATATTCCACAGCCGCACTCCCCATAAAGATTTGGCAATAAAGCACAAGTTCAAATAAGAAATCTCTCCCATATAATGTCATTCCCGGAAGAACAACAAGAGCGACCTTACTTTCACAAGAAAATAAGGATTTCTTTGGACAACAACAAATCATATAAGAATATGAAATTGTATCCAAAATACTCAATTGAATTAACCACAAGAGGACCCATGATTAATTCAACCGGAATACTCAACCAAATTAACCACAAGAGAACCCATGATTAATCTAATTTGAAATGCTCAACATAAGAGGACTTACAGAGCCACACAGTATATACATAAAAAATATGGATCAGGGAAGATCAATACTGCGGAATAGACAAAGATTCATTCTATCTTCCATCACTATCTGCACAATGACATACAATAGACATAATCTTTGTAAACAAAAGCTCATCCTTTCTTCCATCAATATTTGCATAATGACATAAAAGGCTTATCTTTTGTTTTTGTCAAAAGTTCATTCATTCTTTTATCAATACTTGCATATCGACATACGAAGGACTTAACTTTTGACAACGTATGGGAATCATAGTTCGCGGACACAAACACACATATCCCATAACAAATTGCAATATATAAAACCATAAAGATTAATACTGCAAAAAACATCTTCCAAACAAAAATAATTTAGAATTTAAACAAATAAATCTAAAAACATTGAAGATGAAAACGTTGGACACAACTATGTGTAATCACAATAATGGCTATTCCAAACTCTAGTTATTCTTCTTAAAAACACAGGAATAAAATTCTCATAAGAAGTTTTCCTAGACACTGAGACCTCTGAAAAATTCTTTATCGTCCCCGAACTCCTTGTCGTCAATAGCCATAGGAACATATGGTTCGTGAAGAAAGAAGTCAATTTCAACAAATCTTCTAAGTTGAAGATGTCGAACCAGGGCCTTCTGAATATCTAGAGTTCTCAAAACACAAGCCTTTATTTGTTGGATCTCCTTTCTTGTCTCCTTCAACTCTTCAAGAACATCAGAAAACTTCTGAGAATTTGAAGGAACAGCCCTTGGCTTCCTCACATTCCTTCCTTTTCTTTTCAAGGTTGGAGGTAACGGAGATCTCTCTTTTTCCTTCGTGATTGATGGCTTAACAATCATATTAACATATTTTCCATCAGAAGACATGATGCTTGGAGTATCCATATGAGAGGAAATCATAACTTGAGTCTCAATAAGCAGTCTTAGGATAAAAAGAGTTTCAGGGAAGGAAAAAGGAATGTAGGGTTACGGAACCTTTACAAACTTCAAAGGATTCACGTATGCACAACTCTTACCCTATAAAAGGCAGAATTGTCAATTTTAACCCTTTTTTATTGATTAACAGGAAATTCCTTTCCGATATCAATTAAATATGGAAAAATTCCAATCTTTCAAAACAGGCAAAGCTTAAAAAGAAATCAAATTTTTAAAACCATTTTTCTTTTTCTAAAGCCTGAGATGTGCAGAATCTTGTCTCTTTTGATCAGGCACATGAGACAAGATGCACTAACCAACACAATTTAAGTTGTGCTGGGGTGCACAATAATCTGTCCACCATATCCATTTCGATCGGAATTCATAGGACCCTGTTTCTCATAGGGTTTAGACCATAAATTTCTTTCCAATTGTCTTTTATTATCCTTGGAAACTAACTTCTTTGACGAATATAAAATCTTACATACCTCATCGGTCTTCTGAACAAGTTTGAGCTTGTTTGCTAATCGATTTTCTCTTCGTTGAAGTTTGTTGACATGTCTTAATTTGTGTTTTTACTTGTAACACTTTGATAGATCATGACCATTGAGCAAATAATATGAGCATGTCAACCTGGAATATGATTCAGGTATCCGAGATGTGCAAGCTGCTAGACACAAGGTAGAACCTGAAAAATTTGACAAAGAGTTTCCAACGAAAAGATCAATTTTTTCTTCCAGATCGGTTGAGTTTTCTTCTGAAAGAATATCGAGATTGATGTATGTATTGCTATAATTATCAAAATCAATATTTTCACAAAGAAGTGCAACACTTGACTTTTCGTCTTCATTAGAATCATAGTTGTCAGACATTTCATCAAGAGTTGCAGCAAGACCTTTGTTTCCAGTGTATTTCTTTCGATTTGGACACTCATTTGCAAAATGACCAAAACCTTTACACTTAAAGCACTGTGGCATATCCTCGTCATCGGCCTAGTCAGCATCCCTGTTTTTAGGAGGAATGCGTTTGTGAGGTTTAATTGACGATCTGGGTTTGTCTCTGGAGAACCGTTTACTTCTCTTCAATAGAAGATCTCTAAACTGTCTTGTGATCAATGAGACTGACTTGTCAAGATCTTCATCTGATGAATCAGTCTCAAAAAGATCATCTTCAGAGATGCTAACACTTTTACTTTTCTCAAGTAATTTAGTGTTCTTCTGTGCTTTAAAAGCAACATCCTTCCCAGATTTGGATGTATGCTCATGATCAAAGATCTTTAACTTCCCAACCAGAGTGTTTATGGAAAGAGCATCAAGGTTATTTCCTTCAACGATGGCATGCTTCTTAGAATCATATCTAGATGGCAGCAATCTGAGAATTTTCATCACAATGTCCTTTTCAGGAATAGTCTTACCCAATGCAAAAGATGCATTAACAATTTCAGACACTTTGTGATTAAACTCATCAAATGAATCTTCATCTTCCATATGAAGGTTTTCCCAATCGGAATTTAGGTTTTGAAGCCTGGCTTCCTTTTCACTGGTATTCCCTTCAAATACGGTTTCTAGATATCCCAAGCATCTTTAGACCAAGTGCACGTAGTCACATGGTGCTGAAGATCTGGGGTAATGGCATTCAAACCGTCGGAATTTGCTTTGCAGTAAGTATCTCAGCAGCGTCATATGCACCAATATCTTTCGGTACGGTTGAATCTCCTACTGCCACAACGGGAGCATCATAGCCATTAACTACATAAACCCATGATTGAAAATCACGCGCTTGAAGAAAGGCACGCATAGCAATTTTCCACCATAAGTAATTTGAGCCATCGAAGACTAGTGGTACGTTTATAGAGATAGCACTTCTGTCCATAGAGTCAGATCGCTACAAACACAGACTTATAAGGTCTTACACGTGTTTGCCTGCTCTGATACCAATTGAAAAAGTGGGGGTACAACAACCTCACCCAATAATTCGATTAGCAATCTGTATGGACTAACTCCAATATATTTTTAAGAGAATCAACTAGACAGTCAGACTCAATCTTAATAAAAAGTATATCAAAGAGTTATATCTCAAATTCTCGATTCAATCCTAACTCAAGCAAATAGAAATCTGCGAGTCTAATTGAATACAAGAGAAATTAACTTGAACGGTATCAAAGACCAATGTTCAAGTATCAATCAATTTCAATCAACAACCAAAGGTCGGATTTCCCAATTGATTTATTCAACGCACAACCTGTGATATTTCAATTATATAACAAAATATAATGCGGAAAAGAAATAACACAGACACCAGAAGTTTTGTTAACGAGGAAACCGCAAATGCAGAAAAACCCCGGGACCTAGTCCAGATTGAACACACACTGTATTAAGCCGCTACAGACACTAGCCTACTACAAACTAACTTCGGTCTGGACTGTAGTTGAACCCCAATCAACCTCACACTGATCCATGGTACAGTTGCGCTCCTTACGTCTCTGATCCCAGCAGGATACTATGCACTTGATTCCCTTAGCTGATCTAACCCATAACTAATAGTTGCTACGACCCAAAGTCGAAGACTTTAATAAACAAATCTGTCTCACACAGAAAAGTCTACAAGAATAGATAAATCTGTCTCCCACAAAAATACCTACGAGTTTTGTTCCGTCTTTTGATAAATCAAGGTGAACAGGAACCAATCGATAACCCAAACTTATATTCCCGAAGAACAGCTTAGAATTATCAATCACCTCATAGTAATCTAAATCGTATGATGGCGAAACTAGATCTTGTGGAATCACAAACGATGAGACAAAGATGTTTGTGATTACTTTGATCTTTCCTATCGGAAAAATTAATCTCGAGTCAATTATTTCAATTGTGCTCAATACGATAGAATCGGACAATATCAGATCACGCAACCACAGAGAAAATAGTTGGGTCTGGCTTCACAATCCCAATGAAGTCTTCAGGTCGTTAACCTACAGGGTCTCGGTATAAACCTAAGGTTAAAGGAGAATCAACTCTAGCTTATACAACTAGTATCACACAGGAGGTGTGGGGATTAACTTTCCCAGTTGCTAGAGTTCTCCTTTATATAGTCTCCAAATCAGGGTTTGCAATCTAAGTTACCTTGGTAACAAAGCATTTAATATTCATTGTTAGATGAAAACCTGATTAGATTAAAGCTAATATCTTTCAACCGCTAGATCGAACTTAGCTTGTTATATACAAATGAAGTATACGTCATTTAGGTTTGTGTAACCGTACCTAAACGTGTACAAGTCGTTGGTTCAACAGTAGTTAACCAAATGGTTAGCCATATGAGCACTTTCATATCAACCTTATTCATCTTCACCATAACTAGTTCAAATGACTCAAATGAACTAGTTCAAGAGTTGTTCAATTGTTTAGATCTCATAGAAGTATACAAGACACAATCGAATCAAAATTGGTTTTGATTCACTCGAATCGATTCATGAACTTTATTGCCACGGTTTGCAAATATGCATTCCTTAGTTTATATAAATTTAAGTTCACGAATAAACCAATTTTAGAAAGTAACACACTTAAGTATGCGTACGGGTATGCGTACTTAAGTATCCGGATTTGAGTTTGGTTTGGTTTTCAAACTCAGCAGAAATTCACGGACGTGAACTTTCCGCCAGTATGCATACGGGTATGCATACTTAGGTAACGGGATGAGTTGGTTTTGATTTCCAAACACAGCAGAAATTCACGGACGTGAACTTCCGCCAATATGCGTACGGGTACGCATACTTACCCAGTCTCCATCAACCATTTTGTATACACACAAGTATGCATACATTTGGTTCCCGGTTTTTGACTTATACACTAATGTGCGAACACACTATATATGCTTATATCCAAAGATGGTTACATATTCTAAACTCTTTATTTCAATCGTTGAAACATTCTTAGAGGATGTTGTATATAGAGGTTAGTCACGCTCTATTTTTCATGAAAGCAATTTTCAAGAGATTGAAACAATCAACATGACTTTCGTCACGAGTAAAGATGAACTTGGCCAAAGCGAAAGCTTACCAACACATATTTCGAGAGCGAGATAAACTCGACTTAAAATAGCGAATGTGTATAATCAAAGTCTATATAGTAATATGACTTTTGTCTCAAGATAGGAGATAGAGTAGATAGACTTTTTGAGTGATAGATAAGCTCAAGTTTCCACATACCTTTTAGTCGATGAAGTTCCACCAGTTCCTTGAGTAGTTATTCGTCTTTGTATGATGAACGTCGTGGAGTCTAGAGCTCAACTACACTTTCTATCCTAGTCCGAGACTTAGCTATAAGTATACTAGAAATCAAGACTTATAGTTTTGGCAACTAAACTTGACAACAAGCTTGAGATAGAAACGCTTGCGAGTTCGACCGAGCAGTGCTCTAACAAATAGCCCAGTAAAAATCTCTGCTAGAAACTAGTCGCCGAAAAACTAGTTCCATCGCCGGAACTTGGCCGGAAAAATAACCGGTAAAGTGTCTCATGGCACCAGAAAATACATTTAATCAAGCGACTCTAATTGAGTTTTGATACACAAATATGACAACCAAACTTGACATACCAATGCTTGGTGGGTTCAACCGAGAAATGCTTTAACATATTGTTTCTCAATTATGGTTTTGTTAATTGTAGTAACATGATTTGTTGGATGTTTGTTGTTTGAAATGGAAACAGAGAAGACGAATCGGGCATTTGATAATCGAAGAAAGGTTATGTATTAGGAAAGGAAAAGATGTTGAGGCCAGTGAAAAATTGATTGATGTATTGAACGGTCTTAAAGATGTAGATGCGGGGTGCAAAGTTTGGGGAAGCGGTGGTGGAGAACACAAAGCAAAAGATGAGGAAAGTCCTTCTAAAAAGGTACTCTCAAGGTGAATCTAGCAGTGCCCAACATGATGCCGGCGAGGAAAGACTTGCTAAACGAGGACGAGGTGCTCGTGGTACTGGACGTGGACGTGGTCATGGTGGGGATGTTGATGAATTAATGGTTTCTTTGTTTTCCAAACTTATGTCTTTAACTATGGATAATTATAGAGTCAAAACTTATGCCTTTAACTATGGATAATTATAGAGTCAAAACTTATGTCTTAAATTTATTGTCGAATTATTTTTGGTTATGTTCTCTAGTTTATGAATGAATGAATGAATCTGGTTTGTTTTGAAAATTGTTTGTGTTTGCCTAAGACGCGACAAAAGAACTACAATATGTGTGAAAAATGCTGGATTCTGGCAGTTTATTCAATTAAAATCAGTTAACATTTACCTATGTAAAAACCGATTCTACCTTTTCTCCAGGGTTACAATTCCAGAATCGGGTTTTAGGAATTCACCACGTACACCGATTCTGGGAATTTCATTCACTTGTTTTGTAAGTGTTCAGAATCGGTTTATATGGATACTGTTAAAGACTGATTCTAAAGAAACATAAAAGCCCAAAATTTTGACAACCTACGAAATCGGTATATGTGTTGAAACATGTAATCTGATTCTTGTAAGGAAAATTGGCACTTTTTCCGTTTTTTTTTTTTTTTTTTACAGTAATCGGATTACATGTGCAATATTATAAACCGATTGTGAGGAGGCAGATTTTTCAAGGCAAAATCGGTCTATGTTGACATTTCTAAATACCGATTGTGTGCATTGATTTTTTTAAAAAATAACCGTTGAGTTTTTATCTATATAAGGACAACCTCTTTGAGCCACTCCTACATCACACACTGAACCTAAAAAATGGAATGAGATCCGGGAGAAGATATGCATCTCGTGAAATCGTTTATTCCCGCCTTCCACGAACGTCCCGCCGAACTATATTCAATGTTTTGGAAGAGGTTGAAAGAGTTCTACTATGAGCGCACCACGAATCCAAAAAACCGTAGATGGAGAGACTTAGCTTTTCGGTTCGCATACATAAAAAGTGTAATGCGAGAGTATGTTAAAGTTAGAAGAATGATGTACGACCATCATCCACAAGCTCCTCTAAGTGAGAAAGTGAGAAATCCGATATTTTTATACCCATGTCATCGTTTAATGTTCTACTGACGTGTGATTCATTTAATTGCAGCTAGAACGACTCAACGTCCTATGTGGAATTCATAATGGGGAAAAGAAGTTCATTCACCGCAAGGAATATGTGGTGTTGTACAGTCGTGCTCGGAGGTTTATTGACGATGTATTGATGTGCGAGATTCAAGAATTCGCGTACTGAATTGTCATATATATGTAATGCCTAATTTCCTAAACTATGTAATGAATACTTTGTTCTTGAAAATATGGCATAATCGGGTTATGTGTACATTTATAAACTATGTTTCCTACAATCGGTTTCTGTGTACATTAATAAGGACCGATTCTGGGTTTTCTTCGTCAATTGAAAAAACTCTACCCAGAATCGGTCTATTATTGCACGAACATCAACCGATTTTGGGTTGAGTTATTAAAATAAAAAATTAAATTATTTTCAAGTTTTGATGATGCATTAACAGTAGTTGCTTTCAGGATTAACTTGATTAAATATCACTTAATCACCCAAATTAACACTAATTAATCAGGAACAATTTCACCAATTAAATAAAATAGTTGCATAAAGGATTTTCTATTTTTCTTCAAAATATCTTTTTTTGTCCCGTACTGATAGGCCTCAAATAATATGCCCAAGCCTTAAATTAGGAAGGTTATCAGAGTCAAGCAATGGCTTACCACCTTAAAATCCGAAATCAAAGGTGGTAGGATGTAATAAGGTGTATTGGAAAATGATATCCCTCAATTACATATTAAACAAACTTCCCACACCCCATGGGCATAGCAGAATGAGCCCCTGTAAAATGTGGATTAACAAAGCACTAACCTTCCCAGTTTCCATTGGCATCCTCTCCCACCCAAACCTTAAACCCTACAATCTCCTAAAACCCTGCACCTTCAAACTCTATTGTAACTCTTCCGCGCCCAAAACAGAAACCCTAATCATGCCATTAGATGAAACAGATGTTGGCATCCATTGTTACATCTCTCAACTCCCTGGATTCCGTGGAGTCCTTAAACAAAGATATGCAGATTTTATTGTTAACGAAGTTGATACCGATGGGAAAGTTGTCCGCTTAACTTCCTTAGATGCTCCTTCAGAGGTAATCAAATGCAAATCCCTTTTTTTAATTATTTGATGGTCAAGATTAGATTAGATTAATAATTTGATTTTGATTTGCAGAGTGTTGAAGAAAAGAAGGAAAAAGAAGAAGAAAAGGAAACGGAAACGGATACAACGTATACGTCTGAAATTGAATCGTTTAGATTACTTGCTGGTGATACTGATGCTGATTTATTGAAAGATTTTATCGATAGAATAAGAACTTCGGGCGGGGGCAAAGATGAGATATCCCCGATTGTTCTTTCTCCTAATTATGATAAAATTCATAGAACGGCAAGTTTTAATCGATTTTTTCATTTAAAGCTAATTTATGGCGTTTGAAGTGTTGTTTGATTATATTATTTATTTTACTTTATTTTTGAAATGTTTTCAGGCAGTTCATAATTATTTTAAGGCGAATTTGAAGTTTCTAGTTACGGATACAGTTGATGGACCTGACTCTGCGTCAAAATGTATTAGAGTGAGGCAACATTCAGGTGGAAGTGAGAATGGTAGGGGTTCTAGGAAAAGGAAAGAAAGAGGGGGTAAGCCTTTTGATAGTAGAGGTACTGAGGATTGGCCGGAGACCTTGGGCAAGTTCCTTAGGTAAATGACACTGCTCTAATCTTTTAATTCCGTATTATTGTCTTTCTGGTTTATTTGAAGCTTAGCCAACACAGAGAAAATGTGAGATTGAAATGCTGTTATTTTTCTAAAGCATAGATGAGGTAATGATTACGTAACCACTCTAAGGGGATATTACTAAGATATTGCGTAACCACTCTAAGGGGATATTACCAAGATTTGTGTCTTACTTGATTCCTTCTGTTGAAATGTTTGTCTGCCTTACTGCTTCAGGTTTAATCTTTTCAAGGAGAATAAGGATACACAAGAGGCATTGGGAGTGATAGGAAAGATGCTTGGCGTCCAGGTAACATCCTGTGTCTGTTTGTTTGTTGGTGGGTTTTGCTGAAAATTAGATAGACAGAAAAATTGCTTACAGTTGCTTCGCATATTAGTTTAGGATTTGTTTCTCGTTTAAGCAATAGTCAAGGATGAGAACAGTGGTCATATTTTTATATCCACGAGTATTTATATCGGTATGAAATGTTATGGTAACTCTTCACTTATGTCAGTGACAGTAGTTGATTTATTTTCATTTTCATTCTTTTTTCCTGCAGCAACGGGCATTTGGGTTTGCAGGTACGAAGGATAAGCGTGCCATAACAACTCAAAGGGTTAATTTTTCTCCTCTCTGTGTTATTTGCAAACTCATATTTACAAGTTCTTGACCTGGTGTTTGCATCCAATACTCACAGAACCAAAACGGTATGATCTTTGATGACTTAGATCGTTCATCTTGACATTTGGATTTTTTTTCCCCCTATGAAGGTAACTGTTTTCAAGCAGCCAGTAAAAAATTTGGCAGGCCTGAATGGTAGATTAATCGGTATCAAAATTGGAGACTTTTGGTAAGCTGAAGTAAAAACTTTCATTTTTGCTTTTTATATTTACTTCTGCAACTATAGATTATCATACAATGCCGAAGTGCTCCGATGTGAAAAATGCATAATTTCTCCAGCTATGTCAAGGAAGGACTTTCTCTTGGGCAGCTCCAAGGAAATCGATTTACAATTACTTTGAGGTAATGACTTCTCTCATCATGATTAAGCTTTTGATGTTTCATTGTACCTTCCACAGCAGCTATTAAGTATTCCTCGTGTTTTAACATCCACCATGGTACACTAACGTATCTTCTCAGAGGAGTTGCAGCAGATTCCGAGGATACTATAAAAGCCGCTGCAGATTCATTAGGAAGGAGTGGATTTATCAACTACTTCGGTTTGCAAGTATAATCCATAAACTATATTTTGTTACATGTAAATTAATGATATACTAATAGAGACATGATTTTAGGATGAAATGGTTCACTTATCACTCATACACCATACTGGGATCCCCATTCGCTGTTATCAGTATGGGGTGGTCATCCCAAAGATCTTCAGCACTAAAGACACTTTCATATATAACCCTTGCCTAGTGGATCTATCTGATGCTAGCCTCTTGGATCGCACATGGGTCCCACTTTGTTCAACTCAGTTAAAGGATCATTTTTATTTTTATTTGGAGTGTGTCGCACAATATGTTCCTAGATATCTTATGCATTTTGTGAGACTGTGATAGCTCATATACGGTTTTGTTGCTAAGGGTTCGTTGATTTTACATTTTAATGTATTTCAGCGTTTTGGAAGTGGTTCGGTGCCTACTCACCTTGTTGGAGCAGCGTTACTTCGAGGGGAGTGGAAAACTGTTGTTAGCATGATTCTTGATCCAAGAGAAGGGGATATCCTTTTATTGTCATGTAGTTTGGTGAAACAGTTGATCCTTTCGTTTTAACAGTAAAAAGAAGCTTTAGTGTATCATTTGGAACCGCATAATTGTTGTCTTTGGCTACTTAACTCTGGAAAAACAGCGGGACATCGTCAAAGAGGCTCGTGAATATTACAAGGAAAGTGGTGGTATTGATGGGACCCTAAGGAAATTACCCCGTTATCTTGTTGCCGAAACAGCTATTGTAGGTTCCCTGGCATTCTACTGCTACTTGTGTAATTTCATGTATCTGGACCTTTTCTGATAACTTCCGAGGACCTATTTATGTTATTTTTATGTATGCACATATTGCTTCATTTTGTGGTTAACATAATATCTGATTTGGTCTTTCTTCAACCAGCTCCAGTGCTTGAAGAAATGCCCTGGGAACTACTTGCAGGCCCTGAAGGCTATACCGAGGACTCTGAGGATGATGTAAGTGACATTAGGGATCTTAGAACTATAATAATGTGATATTAGCTGGTCATCATATTTCTTATAGTCCCAACTTCTTATTGTGACATCTGTTCATTTCCCTTGAAAGATTCGCTATCCTAGGTTGCTTCTATTTTACATTCAAGTTGGTGTTACATTTGTATGCCTCATTTGTAGACTCTTTTGTGTTTTTTAGGTACGTGCACAGTTACCAAAGTTACTTATGGAACCATGCGGCTAGTATTAGAGTGCAAAAGTATGGTATGTGTTCGTCACTGTTCTTTCGATACCTTTAGGTATGTCATATATAGGTAAACAAATGAGATGCTGTATTGATAGGCCATTGCAAGAGATAATTAAGACAGGTTTGTTAGAGATGCATAAAGTCGTAAACACAGTGCCACCCTCTATTTGCTTTTATATGATAAATCTAGTGTAACAAGCACTCGGAATAGGGATCAAGGACGAGTCAGGGAACCTCTATACTTGTCTTTTTATTTCATGCTTTTCCAACTGTGTTGTTATTGATGAGTTCGATCCATTGCAGGGATTTCCCAAGTTATACTAGGAGATTTGGTACTCTGTAAAGAAGATTCTACTGAGAAAGTGATTGAAGCCATTATTACTGAATGTGAAGATGATAACCCTATTGAGGCAGGGGATTCTGGCCTTTTGGATGAGATCTCTGGAGCAGCAGTTCCTGAAGAAATTGTCAGTTCTGTGAAGGTGCAAAAAAATCACTTCTGTAATTTGTGTCTCCAATTTATGGAGATAAATCTATTCACTTTTCCAGCAATGTGTACTAGTGTTAGTTCTCACCTTATTGAAAAATCCTGTGTTTGATTCTCGTGTTTTCTCTAATCCTGCGGGTAATTAGTTTTATGGGATTTAGCTGATAATGGTAAGAAAAAATAAAGATGAAAGAAATAGCAGAGACGTGGTCTTAAATTATCATTCTTAAATAAATACATCTTACTGTTATTAAGGTTAATATTTTGAAAAAACTTGTTATTTGCCTACAGGTTGTAAATTCCGAGGATCTTCTCAAGGGAGAATATTCAATTGAGGATATTGTACTCCCTCTCCCTGGGTAAGAGTGGCCTAGCAAGAGTTATTGTTTTTTCTATTTTTTTATTCTTCACTGTTATTTCTTAATCTTTATATCTTTTTTCTAATGGCAGTTCCAGAGTCATCTATCCGATGAACGATGTTGCTGAAATTTATCATGATCTGGCTAAGAAGGTGCTCCTTTTATACATCTCCGTTCTCATTTAATCTCTATGACGTGGTTAAAAACTTCAATCATTTGTTCTTATTTATTCATTTGTTTGATAATCCCAGGACAATATCAACTTGACAGAATGTGTACATAGTTCCAAGTGAGTTATTAAAAAGTGTAACTGTTTTTTTCACTGTGCGACACATATCCTTGCTCTGATATTAATAATGCCCCGTCTGTATTTCACATTTAGGGAGTTTTCTATAACGAGTATGACAGGAGGCTATAGGCGGGTGTTTCAGAAACCAATTGATTTTGAATGGTACATCTTTTTTATTCTCCACATATCTCCTCTTGTAATACAATTTGCCTGTACCTCCATCTGGATTTTCGTGTACATGTACATTCTTCCTATCTATTTGTTTTCATTTGTGTGGGCTGTAGGGAATTGCTGCGGTATACAGATGTTAATCTCCCACTTGCAGAGACAGATTTGGATGTAATTACAAAATCAAGAAAAGTAAACATAGGAGTAGAAAACTTTACCAATGAAAGCAGTTGCAAGAATCATGCTGACAACAACACAAAGCGGTCTGAAGATTTCAAAACAGAGTATAACAATGATATAAAGGGGGCAGAAGAAGGATTATCCCATATGGACTCAATTTGTGATTCTCAGCCATCCCAAGTTGCTCTTAAGCTAGGTTTAACTCTTCCATCTTCTTGTTATGGCACGATGGCCATAAGGGAGCTGCTAAAAACATCAACCTCGGTATGTCCCCACAAGTTGGGTTTTTTTGCTTGTTTACTTGTTATTTTGGTTGGAAATCTTTTATCTATTGCTGAAAAACTGAATTTTCATTGCAGGTGGCCTTCCATAAAACACTGAACCAATGAGAAAATTCTTATGTTATCTGGTCATGTCAATGGCTCGCTCCTATCTCAAACCCGGGATAGCTCCTATGAAGCTGAGAATTTGAAGATACCTTGGGATGGTAGTCAATCAGTGATTTTCTAGTGTAGAGACATGGGCTATATATGCACACATATATTGTGTTTTTTGTGATTCAAGTTTCATGTACCTTACCTGAGCCTATGTAGCTTTTTCATGATTTGGTAATTCATTGGATCTTGTATTAACAGTTTTCATTGGATCTTGTATTCAGTCATTTCTTGGTTGCATATCAATATCTATAGTTTTCATGATTTGGTATTCATTGGATCTTGTATTCACAGTTCGCCATTTATTGGTTGCATATACGAAACTTACTAGCGTCATTCTTTCGACTGATAAACTATATCGAGATCTACTGTCCGTTTTTTTTTTTCACTGCTTTCAGTAAAAATGAGTAATGAATCACATCACTCCCAGGGGTATGTGACGTATCTAACCAAAAACACAATATTGGATTAGAGGTCATAATTGTCATTCCAAATAAATATTGGAAAAGAAAGTTAAAACAAAACTCCGCGAGTCAATTCCACATCTCGACCCTTCTTCTTCTTCTTCTTCCTTAGAGAGATCCATCACAAAGCCGTCTCGAGAGAGAAGGAGAGAATTAATAGAAGATTCTTTCACTCCCATCTAGTTCCTCTCTTTCTTCGCAATCAAGAATTTGGGTTTTCTGAATTTCGATTTAGAGAGAGATGGTAGGAGCAACAGAAGAAGTGGAGTTAAATAGGCTTGAAAATCAAGTTGATAATGGTGGTGGTGGTGATTGGGAGTATCTTTGTCTTGTTAGAAAACTTAAGGTTAGGCGTTCCGATAAGGTTTTGAAACATGGGTTATCAATCTTAAATGATTCTAAGAAGCGATCCAAACTTGGTGGAGAAGGTAACCTTCTTTTTATTTGATTATCACGATCTCTTCTTCTTCTTCTTTTTTATGTGAAATTTTGGAATTGTGTAATTGGGTGTTACTGGTATTGGGTAGGATATTTTATTTATGGCCACTTTACTCGAGTATGGTTAGTTAGTATCAGGAAATTCAAATGTTGGATTATTAAAAGTAAAAGATTGGAACTATGAATAGTGAACTTGTAGTTGTCATCTACTTATAGGTTAAGCCGTACAATTTCAACGCACACACTCCATTGTTCAATGTGGATGGTGGAAGGCGACAATTTAAGAGAGTTGAAATCAAAGTAATGTGCCAAATTGTAGACAGTAGGATATGGATTTAGTCATAGGCTAATTGATAGAATGGGAAAGTGTAGTTCTGGCAGTGGCAGAATTAGGATGATAAAAGTAAACTTCGAAATCACGGATATATTTGAAGTCCTGAAATTTACCTTTGTCTCTCCCTTTCGAATTGCAACATAATAATAGCACATGTTCTCTAAACCTCTACTAAAAGAAGTTCACAAAAGCAAGCATGATTAAAACAAACACTTGAAGTAGTATATGTCATCATAGTAAACAATTGGGCATTTCAAAGAAACTCATATGTCAACTTTCACCAGAAGAATCAGGCTCTCCCGCTAGGTACATGGCTAGTCACACTGGTCAACTACCGGTGGACTAAATTTTAAAATCTACTGGGCTATCTTTGGAAGAAAATGGGTGAGGCAACTGCTAGGGGTGCCCACCTTTGGTTCCGCCATTATATTCAGACATAAAAAACTACTGTTATGTATGACGATTCGAGGTAGCTTCTGCTTTACCATGGCCAATCAAGGCAACTTTTACATAGCTTCTAATGAATGTTAAAGTAGGTTTTGAACTTAATTCTGTTAGACATTTTATTTATTTGGTTAAATTTGACATTCAGCAAGTTTAGCATTTTATTAGGTTCTTTCCTAATTTTTTGGAACGTCTGACCAACGGGGATGTGTTGTTTAATGTAGAGTGGACTCTTTACGAGCAGGTGGCAATCGCAGCTATGGACTGCCAAAGAACTGATATTGCAATGGTATGAGTTTTTTCTTGTGTACTATCTGCTATACGTGGCCATATGGAATGGTTGTTACCCTTTTAGTTTTTTCTTGTGCATCTGATATCATGACTCTGCCCTTATGTTTATTGTTTCCTTTTCACTGTAAACTTGTCATTTCTGCTTTACGGGTGACTAAAAGACTTGAAGTTGCAACAAACTTTAGAGTTGTCAATTCCTAAAACGTGCATTACTTTGCATTAATTGGGGTTGACATGTTCTCTATTGTCAAGGGTAGATAAGAAATATCTCAATTTAATACCATTTGCCCAGTCCTTCTGTAAACGAGCAGGATAGCAATTCATGGGAAATAAAAATTAACTTTCGGACTACCTTGTCTTTCTCTCTGAAGGTCACATCATTTTCCACCGCTAAACTTTTTAAATGACCTCTCGAGATACTGTCAGAGACTCAGCCACAGTTTCCTACCTGATTTTGACAGTTTAAGAATCATCATTTCCAAATATCCTTAAGTTTGATTTTGTAACGTATATGAATTTGGCATCAGCATCAGTGCCATCTTAGGTGTGAGCACTTATGCTCTAGTGCACTTATCTGTTCATATATTGCTCAATTTGCTGAAATTAAGTTGGTGTAATCTGTGAAAAATTATGTGTAGGATTGTGTGAAGGTTCTACAAAAGAAATTCCCTGAAAGCTTGAGAGTTGGTGAGTCCTTCATGTTTATGCCTTTTTTTCTGTTTCAGTTAGTGTTTGTGTGTATACATTATAATAATTTATTGATGGTGATAGTCCTTGAGTCGTTTACTTTTTCTACAATAACTCACAGGCAGGCTAGAAGGTATGTTGGTAGAAGCAAAGGGTTCATATGAAGATGCAGATAATATTTATGAAGGCCTTCTAGAGGATAACCCGCTTGATCAAGTAAGTAGAATTATATTGTTATTAGATAAATCATTGGCGTTATATTTGCCACTAGAACAAGCTGTTTATACATTGATATAATTTCAAGAACTTGTTAACTGATATTCTATTCACTCCTCTCTTTGTAGGTGATTCACAAGAGGAGAATTGCTATGTCGAAAGCACAAGGGAATATCTCAGAAGCTATCACCCGACTGAATAAGTATCTGGAAATGTAAGTGAATCAGATAGAGTATCTTAGTTTTTAGTTTATGTAATCTCTTTTAGTTCTATATGAAACCTGGTTGGATTACTGAGATCAGTGGTTTCTGTCTCAGATTTATGGCAGATCATGATGCTTGGAGAGAACTTGCTGAAATCTATGTTTCACTACAAATGTGAGATACCTGTGAAATTTCATGAGTATAAAAATCATGGCTAAATTTGTTACCCTTTGGACGCTATATAGTCCTTCACTTCTGACTTAAGAGCATATGTTTGTTCTCTATCAGGTATAAGCAAGCAGCTTTCTGTTACGAGGAGTTGATATTATGTCAACCCACAGTTCCTTTGTACCATCTAGCATATGCCGATGTGAGTTTAGTTCCTTCGCAATCAACCGATTTTTTATGTTTATTTTATTTTGTGAGCCAAACAACTAACCCGCTGTTTTATTATGCTTTCATCAGGTACTTTACACAATTGGGGGTCTAGAGAATCTTCAAAATGCTAAAAAATACTATGCGTCTACCATAGACTTGACCGGAGGAAAGAACACCAGAGCACTTTATGGTATCTGCTTGGTGAGATTTCTCATTCTCTATCCTGAAGTTGTGTATAGACTATTGATACCCTATCCCATGCTTATGTTAGTTGTATTTGTTCTGCTCTTCAGAGTAGCTCTGCCATTGGGCAGCTGACAAAAGGACGTAACAAGGAAGAGAAAGAAGGGACAGAGCTGCAATCTCTGGCTGCAACAGCCTTGGAGAAAGACTACAAGAAGAGATCTTCCAACAAGCTTCCTCTGCTTACTGCCACCCTAAAAAATTTGAAGCTTTAATCATCTTGATTGTGTTACATCTTCCAGATTTATAATTTAGTAACCAACATCAGCGAAACTGCACGCAGTTGTCCAAATTGGTTGTAGATCAACTGAAACCAATTTTCGAGTATTCTACACTTTTTCTTTTATTCTCTTCTAATTCATATAGTATTTTAGGATAACTATGGAAGGTTCTTTTCCAGCTTAATCTTTTTTCCCTTTAGATTTCCTCTGTGAAAGAATAGATTATTTGACATTTTAAAATGAGAAAGTGATGAATTGAAAGTCCATTTGATCGGATTCTATCAATTTTTAATTCCTAAAATCCATGAAATATATTAATGCGAAATCCATGAAAAATAAACAACATTCCGAACATCGGTCTGTGTTTTTCTTTTGATTGATAATGACAAATTTCAACCTCAAGTTGTTCCGAATCCTTGTCATTAGGCAACTTTTGTTCCCAGCACTTATTTGCCCATCAGGACAATGTTGTTCGTCCGCTTATGCTGTGTATGATCAAAGTTGATTAGGCGGAAGCATGGCATGATTGAAAACACTTTTTTTTTTTTTTTTAAATATCATGTAACATTTTATTTCATGGTAAAATAGAGGTTATATGGATGTTTACAAGATAATCAAGAACAGCGTTAAACAAGAAAAATGAAATCCAAATACAAATTACAAATAAATCGCGAAGAGAAAGATCGATGAACTGCAATAGTATCCAATTTTTGTAGGGAGGAGGAAGGATGGTATAAACCGGAATAAAATCCGACCATTTAAGATAGTTGTCTTCTTCAAAAAGAGATGCTTCTGAAATTGAGAAGTAATTTGCTCTAACCATTGTTTGAGAGAAACCCGGATGCCCTAAATCTCTTGGGTTGAAGGTGAAATCGTAGCGCCGCCTAGTTGAATCATCGATGTTCTTGAATAATCCAAAATAACAAACCACATACCAACCAAAATACCTAGAAATAATCACCTTGGAAACAAAGATAGAATCACCATAAAGATGAAGACATAATCGCACAAAAGCGAAGAAAAATGTCAAACGACATCAAAATCATAACAAAATAAAAATCTTACACCAAAAACTAGTAACAATGAAAATAAAACAAATTCTTTGCTCAGATCTAGTCCAAAACGGACTAAATCCGAGCAAAGAGATGGAGGCTATTGAAGAGTTTTTTGGGGTTTTTTTTTCTTTTCTAAGTGTTATATCGCGAGCTACAAAAAAATTCTTAGAAAGTACACTTGAAATATATATGGGTAAGTTTTAGAAATTTGGGATTAGCTGAGGCACCCCAAGCCACCTGATAGGTGCATTATTTGCACTAGACCAAATGAACTCATTCAAATATAAAATTTCTTCTCATCATCTTGTAGAGAATTGAGATACGAAGCCAACGCAAAAGGAATGAGGTCACTCCGAGTTCGTATGAAGAAGTTATGGGCAAAACAATCTTGAAAAACTTGGGTCTACAGAGAGATGTTCGGTTGAATACTCATCACCTCAAGTCAGTCGAACCTGGAGCCTAGAAATCAAGTTTTCCGAAAAGTTACAGAGAAATGTTCGGCTAGGAGATGATTCAATGTTCCTAGCCGAACTTAAGAACAAGTTTTGGATAAAAGTTACGGAGAGATGTTCGACTAATAATTAAAATAATGAAGTAAGCCGAACTTGGAGTAAAATTTTCGACGAAAAACGAAGTGGGTTCAGGAAAATTTTTGGCTGACAACTCCTCACATCATGTGAACCGAATATGACACTTACCTGGAGCAAAAATCACTTATCAAGTTCGGCTAAGGAAGTTTGTGTACATGTCAGCCGAACCTGACAACTTCTTGGGATACCTTTGACGCATTTTGCCTCTACTTTGAGGGCCCTAAAGGATTCTAAAGACCTAGTTTCATGAGCACTATATAAGAAAAATTTATAAACACTTAAAAGGGAGCTTAAAACACATACAACAAGGAGGACAAGAAGTTAGAGCTTGGAATTCCGATTGATCATTACTATTACTGGGGTTTGCTTTCTTAAATATATTTTTCATGGATTTTAAAAAATCCATGATGAACTATGTGAAAAAGCAGGGGTCTAACAACCTCACCCAATATTTCGCTTAGCAATCTGTATGGACTAACTCCAATGTACTTTTAAGAAAATCAACTAGACAGTCAGACTCAATCTTAATAAAAAGTATATCAAAGAGTTATATCTCAATTTCTCGATTCAATCCCAACTCAAACAAATATAAATCTGCGAATCTAATTGAATACAAGAGAAATAAACTTGAACGGTACCAAAGACCAATGTTCAAGGATCAATCAATTTTAATCAACAACCAAAGGTTGGATTTACCAATTGATCGATGCAAACGCACAACCTGTGATATTTCAATTATATAACAAAATATAATGCGGAAAATAAATAACACAGACACCATAAGTTTTGTTAACGAGGAAACCGCAAATGCAGAAAACCCCCGGGACCTAGTCCAGATTGAACCCCACACTGTATTAAGCCGCTACAGACACTAGCCTACTACAAACTAACTTCGGTATGGACTGTAGTTGAACCCCAATCAATCTAACACTGATTCAAGGTACAGTTGCGCTCCTTACGTCTCTGATCCCAGCAGGATACTATGCACTTGATTCCCTTAGCTGATCTCACCCACAACTAAGAGTTGCTACGACTCAAAGTCGAAGACTTAAATAAACAAATCTGTATCACACAGAAAAGTCTACAAGAATAGATAAATCTATCTCCCACGGAAATACCTACGAGTTTTGTTCCGTCTTTTGATAAATCGAGGTGAACAGGAACCAATCGATAACCCAAACTTATATTCCCGAAGAACAGCCTAGAATTATCAATCACTTCACAATAATCTTAATCGACTAGCGAAACAAGATATTGCGGAATCACAAACGATGAGACGAAGATGTTTGTGACCACTTTTCTATCTTTCCTATCGGAGAAATTAATCTCAAGCCAATCTTACGATTGCACTCAATCACGATAGAAACAGCAAGATCAGATCACGCAACTACAGAGAAAATAGTTGGGTCTGGCTTCACAATCCCAATGAAGTCTTTAAGTCGTTAATTTACAGGGTCTCGGTAGAAACCTAAGGTTAAAGGAGAATCGACTCTGGCTTATACAACTAGTATCACACAGGAGGTGTGGGGATTAGGTTTCCTAGTTGCTAGAGTTCTCCTTTATATAGTCTCCAAATCAGGGTTTGCAATCTAAGTTACCTTGGTAACAAAGCATTCAATATTCACCGTTAGATGAAAACCTGATTAGATTCAAGCTAATATCTTTCAACCGTTAGATCGAACTTAGCTTGTTAAACACAAATGAAATATACGTCATTTAGGTTTGAGTAACCTTACCTAAACGTGTACACCTAGTTGGTTCAACAGTAGTTAACCAATGGTTAGCCATATGAGCACTTTCATATCAACCTTATTCATCTTCACCATAACTAGTCCAAATGACTCAAATGAACTAGTTCGAGAGTTGTTCAATTGCTTAGATCTTATAGAAGTATACAAGACTCAATCAAAGAAAAATCGGTTTTGATTCACTCGAATCGATTCATGAACATTATAGCCACGGTTTGCAAATTGCATTTCTTATTATATAAATGTTTTAGTTCATGAACAAACCAATTTTAGAAAGTAACACACTTAAGTATGCGTACGGGTATGCATACTTAAGTAACCGGATTTGAGTTTGTTTTGGTTTCCAAACTCAGCAGAAATTCACGGACGTGAACTTTCCGCTAGTATGCGTACGGGTACGCATACTTAGGTAACCGGATTGAGTTGGTTTTGATTTCCAAACTCAACAGAAATTCACGGTTGTGAACTTCCGCCAGTATGCGTACGGGTATGCATACTTACCCAGTCTCCATCAACCATTTAGTACACACACAAGTATGCATACATTTTGTTTCCGGTTTTGGACTTACACGCTAATGCGCGAACGCATTATATGCTTATATCCAAAGATGGTTACATGTTCTAAACTCTTTATTTCAATCATTGAAACATTCTTAGAGGATGTTAAATAGAGGTTATTCACACACTATTTTTCATCAAAGCAATTTTCAAGATATTGAAATAATCAACATGACTTTCGTCACTTGTAAAGATGAACTTGGCCAAAGCGAAAGCTTACCAACACATATTTCGAGAAATAGATAGGCGAGATAAACTCCGCTTGAAATAGCAAATGTGTATAATCAAAGTCTATAGCAATACGACTTTTGTCTCAAGATAGGAGATAGAGTAGATAGACTTTTGAGTGATAGATAAGTTCAAGTCTCCACATACCTTTTTATCGATGAAGATCCACCAGTTCCTTGAGTAGTTCTTCGTCTTTGCATGATGAACGTGGAGTCTAGAGCTCAACTACACTTTCTATCCTAGTCCGAGACTTAGCTACAAGTAGACTAGAAATCAAGACTTATAGTTTTGGCAACTAAACATGACAACAAGCTTGAGATAGCAACGCTTGCGAGTTCGACCGAGCAATGCTCTAACAATCTCCCCCTTTTTCAATTTAGTGACAAAACTATAAATACATATGGAATACAAAATAAATAAACTTTGCAGCTTCTCATCCACATGCATGATCTCCTTGGTTCTTCAACATTACTCGAAATCTTCGTCACTTCCAAGTACTTTAATGATTCCAAAGATATTCAAATCAGCATCACCGTTGCTGAAGATCCATAGCCATAACAATGAGAAAACAAAAGCTCTCAATCATTGTTACACAGTGTCATAGTATTATTACACAGCATCAAAGTTCAATTGTATCACAACTTTGACAACAATACTATGGTGATATGTATCACTCCCCCTTAGTTAATACTTCATCTCACATGAAAACCACTCCCCCTTACATAATGATCCGAAAACCATATGTATTTGTAGTGTGAACTACACATTAATTCCCCCCCTTTTTGTCAATAAAATTGGCAAAGGTACGAAAACTATTGGGATCCTCATGAAATTTCCATAGAGACACTTCATGACCAAAAGAAAGCACATATCAACTTCTAGAAATTGACGTTTAGTCCCAAAGTTAGTGGGCTTTGGACGCTTTAGTCCACTCCTCTTAAGCCTAGTACTCTCTAGTCCAAATAAACCCCGCTTACTACAATTTAGTCAAAACATGGACGAGTTAGTCCAAAAGCAAGACGAATCCCGATTTTCCGAATTTTCAATATACCCTAATTACCCTTGAACCGATTCTCTATATATACAACGTGTTTTGAAATCGAATTTTTTGGATCTCAAACATGAATTCAAAACAGGGAGCAAGTCAGAGATGAATTTTGGGAGGCGATTTAACAGTTTGAGAGAGGATTTAATCTTTTCTTCACTATAATTCAACTCCAGGTTACTTTGAAAGTCTTCTGAAATCGATTTATTTCATCTCAGATTTGAATTCATGACAGATTGAGAGATAGATCGATCCAGATATAGATTTCAGAGGTGATTTAACAGATTCATAGAGGTTAGGTTGGATTTGATTGTTTCTGCAACAGAATTCAACCTCAGGTTAGTTTTCTTTTAGTTGTACGATCTATTACATCTAACTTTTTATGTTTGTTTCTGATTTTTAGTTTTTCTGAGTATATGAGTTTATGATATGAATTCGATCTGTTACATCTTATTGTTTGTATGATCTTGATTTGATATTTGTTATATATTAGCTTTTGATTCTCGTGAAACGATTTTTGTTTACTGTTGTTTGATGATGATTTTAGTTTTATGATGCATGATATGAAATCGAACTGATATTAGATCATAGGCTTCTGATTTATTCAATTATGTGTTCCAGTAAGATTCTTAAACTTAATCGATGGAGTATTTGATTTAGTTTTACTGTTATCTGATGTTTTGGCTATTATTAAATGTGTACTTTTCTGTACACTGTTTAAGTTTTAGGTTATTCAAATCTAAAATTTTGATTTGAAGCTTCAAATGTTTATTATCATTTCTTTTGTAATATGTAGGGGTATCAAATAAGTCTGAGAAGGTTATCCATGCTGTTTTGAATCATGGTGAGCATTCTGCTGCTTTTCCTGTTAATACTTCGACAACCGTAGATGAATTGAAGCATTTTGCATGCAAACATTGGAGGTTTTTGTCTCCTGGGAGTATACGTTTCAGCTATTTGGAAAATGATCAATTAGTTTTTGTACAAGGTGATATACAACTGCAAGGTTTAGTTGCTCTTGTTATTCTTATTAAGAATGAAGATTTCTATTTGAATGTTGACGTGATTCAGAATCATACTTCTCGTTCTAAGTCTGGTTGTAGCACTAGTTCTGGTTCTAGTACTTCAAATTCTTGTGTAACTGAAAGTCCTAAGATGGTAAGGGTGGTAGATCATGATGCAGACCAGGCCAAGCCTCTGATTTCTAAAAAATGGATTTATGTTTTTGACAAAGTTGGTAGAGAATTTATGGGTGGTGTTAAAGCTGTTAGAATTGTTGTTGATAAGTACAAGATGGCTACTGGTCACAAGATTAGTATTCTTAAAAATGTCAAAACTCGTTTTACTGCAAAGTGTCAAGAAAATGGTTGTGGTTGGAGGATTCACTTTGGGCCTGTGAATGGTGACATTTCTCGGTTCGTGATAAAAGATTCTAATGTTATTCACAGGTTAGTGGTGTTCATATTAGTCCACATTACGAATTCTTTTTTTTATGCTTTTATATGTAGTCTTGTTTTAGGTGTACATTGTGGTGCACATTACTTGTTGTAGGCTTTTTAGGTGGCACATTGTGGTGTAAATTACATATTCTTGCTTGGTCTGTGTTTTCTTTTTGCATATGTGGTGTTGGTTTTGAGATCTTATTAGGTGTACATTGTGGTGCACATTACTTATTCCAGCTTTAAAAAAAAAATTGTAGCTGTGGTGTTGGTTTGTGGTTGAAGAGTCCTGCGGTGACAACCAAGTTAGTCAAGCATTTGATCGCTGACAATTTACAGGGTGATCCTAGTTTAAAACCCAAACAAATCATGTCACTTTTTAAGAAGACTTATGGGTCCAATATTAAGTATCACCATGCTCGTAGAGGGAAAGAAGCCGTATTTGAAGAACAATTTGGTGATGACGAGAAGTCGTATAGCGATTTAACTTGGTATGTCAAAGCAATTGAAGAAACTAATCCCGATAGCTATGTGAAGTTTGAAGTTGATCATGGAACCAGAAGATTTCAGAGAATTTTCATTTGTTTCGGTGCTTGCAAGCATAGCTATAGGTATCTCAGGCCCATGATTTACTTGGACGCTACTTTTCTTACTGGTAGATACAGGGGTACTTTGATGGCTGCAACATGTATCAATGGAAACAATGGTTTTTACCCATTTGCTTTTGCTCTTGTTTCTTCTGAAAACAAGGAAAACTGGTTTTGGTTTCTGGAGAATATTAAAGAAGTTGTCGATTGTCGTCAGATTGCTTTCCTTAGTGATCGTGGAGAAGGACTTTTGCAGGCATTCCAAAAGTATTTCCTAATTCATATCACAGCTATTTCTTTTACCACATCAAGTGCAATCTCCCCATTGGATCAGGTGATGCGAATTCGAAGGCCGTTATTGATTTATTTTACAAAGCTGCTTACTCTTACACAGCAGCTAACTTTGAAAAAGCTTTGCGGGGCATGCATGCAATTGGATGTGGACATGTTGCTAACTATATCAGGACTATTCCAAAGGAGAAATGGGCAAATGCATTTTTCCCTGTATGCAGATATAGTGCTCACTCTTCAACTCTTTCCGAGTCGTTCAACAACTGGTTTCTTGAGTTCAAAAAGTTGCCTGCTTTTGCTCTTCTCGATGCGATACGGTGAGTTTTGTGTTTAGTGTTTCATTCATTTATTTTCTTTGATGTGTACATCTTCCCTTGTACACATGTTTATCTGTCTACATTGTTGCACACATGGATTTGCTTGATCTGTAGATACTTGTACACATGTTTTATCTGTGATTCTGCAACGGTGTGTACACTGTTGTACACATGGATTTACTTAATGTGTACATTGTTGTACACATGTTTTATCTTTATTCCTTCTAGTTCATGTTTTGATTTTATGTTTTGTATTTTTATTATGTTAGTTTGAAGGTTATGAAGATGAATTCTACGAGAAGGGTAAAAGGTCTAGAAACTTTCAACACTAGGCTCACTCCGATATTTGAGGATTTACTAGAGGAAAACATCGACATTGGTCATACTTGGACTGTTACTGAGTCCATGGAAAGATTGTATGAAGTCGCATCTCCCCGGTCTCATTCTGTAGATCTATTGCAGAAAACTTGTACATGTCACAGGTGGCGAGTTAATGGTTTTCCTTGTGCACATGCTTGTGCTGCCATTCAAGCTACAAGGGAGGACATCTATTCATTTGTTGAGCCATACTTCACCACTGAATGGTACAACAGGACATACCAGGAGATCATCTTTCCAATCCCCAATTATGACAAGCCGCAGGCTTATGATCCTAGTGATAGGGTTATTGTTCCTATTCCTGTTCCTCCACCTGGTAGACGAAGAACACAGCGTATGAAGAATGCTTGGGAGAATCAAAAGAGGCCTATGATGTGTAAAAAGTGCTTCACCCTTGGTCACCACAACAGAGCTACCTTCCCCATGCTTTGATGATTTTTTCTATGTTTGATTTGTTCAAAAGATTCTATGTGTTTGATTTGTTTAAAACTAGTACCAATATACAGAACTGAAAACATAAAATATTACTAAACAAAATAGACTAGTAGCATCCATTGTACAGAAAGGTGTACATAATGGTACACAGATAAAAAGACAGGTAAGAAAACTGAAGTGCACAGGAAGTGTACATAATGGTACACATGTCCTGGCACTAATTATCCACACCAAAGAAAATTGAAAAAGATATTTTGGTAATGCCTGTTCAATTCTATGTTTAGTTTTTCAATTCTATGTTTTTCAGTTCTGCATGTCTGGATAAATCTATCAGTACATGTGTACCATTATGTACACCTTCCTGTACCATTACTGTGATAAATTTCTTCTCTGTCAGTAACAGTGCACAATCATGTACACCTTAATATTTTACTAACCTGTAATATACACCTTAGTACTGACACAAGTATACTTTCAACACATCAATATTGAAACTAATAAAAAGATTAATTCAAGGTCTTTATAGTAGTCATAAGTCTTAAATTGAAACTAATAAAAAGATTAATTCAAGGTCTTTATAGTATTGAAAACTGAAATTTGAAAAGTTGTCTGAAGATAAAAAAAATGTTTAGAAGCAATTCAGAAAGTGATCTTGTATAATGAAGCTTAAAAACTCCTCTTCCTCTTCAATGGTTTCATTTCCATACTCAGGCGCCACTCCTTGTGCTGTTCATCCTTTGCTATATCCCAAACCTTTTCATACACTCCGACTTTTTTCAGCATCTTGGCCACCAATTTTGTTCTCATTTTCTGACAAATGTCCTCGGCCCTCTGCTGATCTCTTTCGATACTCTTTGTTTTCTTCACACTTCGTTTCATAAAGTAACAAGTGTATAGCAGGCAGTCTGGGTTGATTCCTTGTGCAGGGCATTGCATGATGTTTATATCGTGCGGTTCTATAGGTGCATCACCCTTCAACGCTCTCTTCTTGTTGAGTTCCAACTGCACCACATTTGCTAGTTGTTGTGCATCATCTTTATAGTCCTTATTTGAGGGAAACGAGTTGTACCATTTCCACTCTAGAGCTTCGAAATCAAACTTCAAAAGCGACCAGTGAACTCCTACTGCCAATTTTTTTGTAGAGTGATTGACGGGGATTACAAGAACTTCCAGATTGTCAGGCATGTCCCGTATGAAATCAACCACAAGCGTTTGTAGAGTGCTGATGATATTGTTCTTCACGTAGTACTGCAATCAATAATTTGTTGGAAAATAAAATGAATTAGGTATACCTAAATCAGACCAGAAAACTAACAAGCATGTACACTACTACATATCAAACATTTTATGCCTGGAAATAGATGTATGATATAGATGTATCCATGACGTATAATACAGGTGTACAACTATCTACACACCTAAATAAAATCTAACAATCAAGCATCCATGCAAACACTTAACAGAGCATGTGTCATCAATCATATAACATACTGGTGTACATCTATGTCCACACCTAAAGAAATCTACAAACACATAGAACACGCCATGTCAATTAGGTGTTCAACTATGTACACATCATTAAAGTATCTATATATGACATTTTTTATTTGTTTTTGAGAAACTTACACATGCAGTAGGACTCATTATTTCACATCTCATGTACTTTTGATTATTTGGATGACGAAAGCTATCTCTGAGAATTGCTCTGCAACGTCGATGAACGTAGAACTGCAATGCCTCTTGGTCCAAATATTTGTTGAACATCAGTTCACGAAGTACTTTTCCCACAATCAGAATTTCTTCCTTGACCGTTGGATCTTCGAGTCTTGTTAGTTCCCAAGCTACAGAGCTGCAGAATCATAAAGGAAATGTTAACATGGTGTACATAGTGGTGCACATACCTTTTTTTTATAAGATTCAATCATTCGTATAGTGCGATGTATTGATTTGTTAACTTACGTCAGGCTTGCATAGTAGAAAAATTTATGTATCCTTTTTTTGTCCTATCCTGGTTCCATGGCATGGTATAGTGGTGATTGACGAACATCTGGCAGTGGGCGACAAGGATGATACTCATTTTCCTTTCTCTTTATTGTTGCAGGATAGCCTGGTTCTTCTCCCTATTTGATCCCCTTGCCTTTTTGATTCACTTTTATCCTAACTTGTCTGGTTTTACCCTCGGCAGTGAAATCAGGATCTAGTTTTTTCTTTGCAGCTCTCTTTGGTGGTGTCTTGGACAACTTGCCAGCTGCTTTTGTCCTCAACATCTCTGCTTCCTTCATCTTCCCTGCTCTTATCTTTGCTGGTGGTGTCTTATGCTCCTGTACTTCTTGACTGCTAAAAAATTCATCTTCATGCTGTTGGATGAACTGCACTGCTTCAGCAACGATCATTTCTCGTACATCGTCATTGGATAATGATTTTTATGATGACTTTTCTATTGGATCTTCTTGGCTCAACAATGAAAATCTTGGACAATCGTGGATCAGGGTTGCCATCTTTACCTTCACTTCAGATGGTGCCGTTCTGTAACAACCTTTCTCAAGCTTTACGAACACAGTTTCAGACAAGTTATCTAGAAGGTCCTCAATTGATGTATAAGTCTCCTTCTCTGTCTCTTCTCCTTGTGTGAGTAAAAGGACATCTTCTTCAACCGGCTGAGATATGCCTTTAGGGTCCAGCTGAGATATGGCTTGAGCTGCGATTATCGTAGCCTCATCAATTTCAGCAGATGGAGTGGCATCCATCATATTCTTGTGTTCTTGATGTTCAGCGATTTCAGCTGTCTCTGGCAGAGGTGCTGAAAAAATGCATATTTTGTTAGGTTCTACAAAAGTGTACATCTTTGTACACACACACACATAAGAAATCACTAAGGTGTACATCTTGGTACACATATACAGAAAATGAAAAGAAATGCGAGTTGAGATCATTTTCTTCATACCTAGGCTTCTTAGCAGTTCCAGACTCAACACCTTGCCTTGTTCCATCCTTGCCATCCTTCTGTCCATTTGTTTTTGACAGAGGAGTGCTAAAAGATTCAAGTTTTGAGAAAAGGTATGAGTTTTAGCATACTGGTGTAAAACTATCTATACACATAAAAAGAAATGACTGCCACATTTAATAAAAGTGATTTTATACCTTCGCTTTTCAGGAGTTTCAGACGGAACTTCATTCTTTTCAGATTCAGTTCCATGCTCGTCATCACCACCTTTGCTACCCTCTTTGTCATTGTGATCACCATGCATATCACCACCTTTTCCACCCTTCTCATCATCATCATCTTTATCATCATGCATATCACCACCTTTTCTACCCTCCTTGTCATCATCATCCTTGCTACCCTCCTTGTCATCATCATCCTTATCATCATGCATATCACCATCTTCATTGTGCTCCTCTTCCTCCTCCTCCTCAATCTCCTCATCTTCCTTGTGCTCCTCCATATCCTCCTCAACCTTGTCATCCTCCTCAACCTTGTCATCCTCCTCCTCCTTATCTTCCTTGTTCTCCTTCCCATCCTCCTCAACCTTGTCATCCTCCTCCTCCTCCTCCTCAATCTCCTCATCCTCCTCAGTTTCAAGCCGTATTTCCTTTGCAAATTTAAAGATTTCATCCAAAGTGTAATTACGAAAATTATTCACTTCTCTTTCTGTCAAGTTCATTAGACCAACTTCATTAACTTTTAGGTTTTTCTCTTCGATAAAATTAAGAAGCCTTTCTTGTCTCTCCTGAACTTCAGTAAGCTCCTCATCCAACTCCTTTCTTTGTATATCTAATATGCGCAGCTTTTCCTTCACTGCATCTATGCTATTTTCTTGTTTCTTCCTTTGGTACTCATCCAAAAGCAATCGCTCTTCATCAGTGTAAGCCTTTACCCATCCTGGTTGCATCTGAAAACATGCCAAAGTATCAATATTTATCACAGGTGTACAATTTTCCACACATGTGTTAAAAGTGTACATTGTTGTACACATGAAAAAAAAATTCAAATCTATCACCAATTTTTTACAATCATGTGCACCTTATTAAAGGTGTATATCAATGTACATATACTATCAACAATGTACAATCCTGTACACCTTATTAAAGGTGTATATCGATGTACATATACTATCGTAAGAAAGTTTTTTGAGATACCTTTTTCATGGCGTCATTCAGGTCTTTCTCGATTGTATTACTGACGTCACTAATGATCCACCTGAGAAGCCTTGGCACACCTTCCTCATTGCTTGGCTGCATGATTTTGTTGTGTTCAGCAAACCAATGCTGCATTAACAAATAGGTGAATAGTTAGAAATGTAAGAGAAAGGAACAAACACAATGAACAGAATTATTTAAAATGGTGAATGGATATATCAGGTGTACAACTGTGTGCACATGTAAACTCACCAACAGATAAATCACACAACCATTAACTTTAAGTGGTGAATCGAAATGTTTCTTAATGCAAGACATGAGATACTCATGTATATGAACTGGCCAACAAGTTTTCTTCATCCTATCGAAAGACTCAAAAAAGTGTGCATACTGGTTCTTGCTAATCATACTTCCGTTTGCCTGGGTAAAAAACACCGTTATACACAAGTACATAGTAAACAGCACCACTAAGTCTCCAGTGTCTCTTTCAATCTCTAATCGCGACTTTGGGTTTAGCATCATGATACGTACGATTTCCTCCTCCACATCTTTTTTTCCCAGCTCATTTCATTTCTTAAGAGTCAATCTGTTTATCAGTGGACCGTATCTTTTTTCAGCTGCAGTTTTTACATCTTCTCCTTTTTCAAGTTCCATTGCCACCATCTTAATCCCATAAATTAGAAACAAATCCTCGGGTTCACTCTTTACTGCCACTCTTACGTTCTTCTTGGGAGTATCAAACATGAAATAATGTCCCCCTGTGTCACAAATTTCATGGCGATACTGTCTTACAATTTTCAAGATTGAGTTTGGGTTCTTAGTCCATATATCATCTCTCTTTTTACTTGGATCTTTCTCATCTTTCTGATCTGCTTTTTTGTGGACAAAGATATCTACAACAGGCCAGAATGGTCCTTCCTTTTGCTTCTCTAATTGATAATTGGTGAACCATACTTTTCCTCCTCTTTTTGTTTCATCTTCCTCAAAGTTTCTATTCACAAAGTCACTGATTGCATGGAAACTTGATCTATAAAGTTTGTTGGTATCTACGAAAATGAACCAAGAAGAATAATACATTCATTATACTCATAACTACAAAAAAGGCACATAGGTGTACAATAATTTATACACAAATATTTAACAGAGCACTAATCAAATTTGAAGATGAACTAGCATGCTGGTGTACCTGTATGTACACTGGTACATACATGTGTAAAAGTCTTTACACTCTTACAAAAATCCAACAAAAACAGTTTCAAAACACACTCAGCAGCCAATATGAAGATGAACTGGCATGCTGGTGTACCTGTATGTACACTAGTATCACAAGTGATGAAAAAACAGTTTTGAAACACAACAGTCGGGCAATATGAAGATGAACTGGCATGCTGGTGTACAGATCTGTACACTGGTACCACAAGTGATGAAAAAACAGTTTCAAAACACAACAGTCAGTACAAAAACATAAAGAACTTGACACCAATCAGTACAACAACATGTGACTGTAGTAGTATATACACATGAACAACAAAACTGAACACAAATCAATGCAACAGTATGGTGGTTTACATATTTGTACACATCAACAACAAATCTCATAAAAATTGCAAGAAAATAGATAGAACTGAAACTGAAAGCCTGCAACAACATGATGGTGTACATATCTATACACACCAACAACAAGAGATGGACAACAGTTTGAAAACACAAACATCAAAACATATAAACATGATATAGCATGCCGGTGTACAGATCTGTACACTGGTAAATCACAATAGATGGACAACAGTTTGAAGTAGCATTACCCTTTTTTGCTTGACCAGATGTTGATTTCTTTGAAGTTTTTGATTTCTTCTTAGGTGGTGGTGATTTTGAAGTATCTTCTGGTA